>CAUYRT010008475.1:0-133114 GCA_963574885.1 Lepilemur ruficaudatus | reverse complement strand
AGGATCCTAGTTATAGTTAAGGGATGCTGGGATTGGGTCCAGCTGCTGGGAAGAAAGGGCTAGAAAACACTAGCTGAGCTTCAGCTTCTTGTGGGTAAACCTGCTTGAGAGCCAAAGCCCCAGCATAAAGTAGGCACCACTGGAAGACGTCAGGGGTGAGCAGACAGGGGAAGACCTCACCCCAGACACATGGGGCCAAGGAGTCAGGCAGCAAGACCAAATCCAGACCCCAATCATCGGAAGAAAAGTGTGTGTAATTTCTAAGTCGTGATCCTTAACTCTCTGCTCCTTTTTATGGTTTTATTTTTCTTTCCAGAGAACTCAGTCTGATGTATTCCATCATTGTTACTTGACTGATTACTCCAAATGTCTCCAAGCCTGTCCTAACATGCAGTCTCCAATGCTTCTCTCCAAAGGTTCTTTCTTTGCTCGCTTGCTTTCATCTCTGACTACAAACTAGACATTTCCTCTGCATCAATTTTAAACTCAACATGTCTTCTTAAGCCAAATTCAACCTCTTGCTTTCCCTTCTGTCTTAATCCATGCTATAATAAACTACCTCAGACTGCATAATTTGTAAACAAGAGCAATTTCTTATAGTTCTGGAGGCTGGGAAGTGCGAGAAGGGCACTCCCTTCAACCTCATTTATAAGGTCACTAATTCCATTCTAATCACCTTCTAAAGGCTCCACCTTGCAACACTATCACATTGGCAATTAAGTTTCAACATGTGAATTGGGAGGACACATTCAGATCACTTAGCACCTTCCTCTCACCTTCCTTCCTCTCTCCCCAGCTTCTTTGTTCCATCAGCAATATCTCCATTGTCTCTGTCACCCAAATTCACAACCATGTAGCTATTTTTGCCATCTTCTTAGAAATCTAGTCACAAATTCTGCATTCACTCATTCAAATATTATACCAAATGCAAATTAGTGCAAAACCACCTTGCAGGTACTATCCATCCTTAGAAATACACCTGCTTTCTGTCCATTCCTCATTTCCACCACTACACACTAAAGGTCTTCATAACATGTACTCAGTTATGGCAAAAGCTTCATATCAGGCCTCCATGATTCCGATTTCTAACGCTTCCAGCCCATTCATTTCTTTGGATTAATTTTAACATATCATTTTCATGTAGGCACCCCATTGTAATTGCCTGGTGCTTAACTGCACCCTTTCTAAACTGCATGCTCTTTAAGGGAAAGCTCACATTAATCTCCCCTACCATTGTATCCCCAGAGCCTACATCAGCTTGTGAAATATGATAGCTTCCAAGAAAATCTGCTTCGTAAATTCTCCGAAACAATCACCATCTCCCTATAACTTGTTGCATCAAGCCTCTCCATCTCTGCTTAGCTTTCATGGACCTTCGTCATCTGGCCAGTTTGTCCCGACCCCTATTTCTCCCTTCTCTGCACCCCTCAGGCTCATTCCCTCACTCCAGCTAATCCCCATCTTCACAAACTTATTCCAACTGTCCTATTGCCTGCAATGCCTCCTACTTCCTTCCTGTTCAAAGGGCAGTGAGTCTGCATCCAGCAGTAGCAGCTTTTCTGATGAGAAAAAGGGAGCAGTTGAAGAATGATGGCCTTCCCCCTCCCCACCTCCTCCGAGAAGCATCTGCCGTCTCCTCTCTTCTCCCAGTGTCAGAGAAAGGCCATGTCCTTTCCAACCTAAGGACTGAATCCGAGTCCATCAATGACACAAATGGAGCCAAAAGGCAGAAAGTAAAACCTGGCAGGGACTACAAAAAAGTCCATCTTTGAGCACCCAAGTCCAGCAGGGGAGGTAGGCAAAGAAACTCCCAGACACTGATCTGCCAGAGGTGAGGAAAAGGGCACAGGCATTCATTCACCTCCTGATTGCCTTGCTGACCTGCTCCTCAGGTAAAAATTGGGCATCTGGCAAACCTGGTTTCCTGTTATTAACACCCTTCAATCCCCTCTGCATTGTTACTATCTGGAAACTAAGGAGCTGAGACAGCTTTTCAGGGATGCTGCAGCCAAAGTGTTTGAGGCTGGAAGCAACTGATCATTCTAGACACCATTTACCCATGGTCGAAGGAGACCACAGCTACATGCTGAACATCCATCCCACTCTTTGCCATTGCCATAAAGCATAAGTTTGTTTAATTTAAAATTTTCATTGCATGTCCTCTCACATGCCAAACCCTATGGGAGATTCTAGGTATAGACAGATGAATAAGACATGATCCCTGGTGTCCCTGACCCAGCAGCCCAGCAGCCTAGAATGAGGCTCTTTCTAATCCCCAAACTAACCTTCTTGAAGTGGAGTCATGTGGCACATCCTTCTCACATTCTGTTCTGAGCCACGTTCCCTCTAACTGCACCAACGCACCAGGCTAGCCAAACCCAGCCTGACCGCTCTGTGTCTGGTTAGACACTGGTCATTCTGCTTCTGGCTGGCTGAAGTTTGACAGGAAGTCAAACCTATTCTCACGAAACTAACAAGAAACTGTTTTAAACAGAGCTCAGAAGAAGCTTCCCTAAAATACATTAAATTTATATAATTAATATAGCAAAGATTTTTAACACGTAAGGTCACCAAATCGTAGAAGTTACTCCTTCAGCCTATAAAACTGAGAAAATTCCTCCAAAACGCATTCATCTTGGCAAAAGTTGTAACAGAAAAAAGAAAAATTATGGATCTCCATCAACTTCCAGCAAAGAATTTGGATATGGTAAATTTCTGCAAATCTGGCCTCTAGCAAAATTTTTTTGTTAACAAAGTTGTGATAGAAATTGAACAAAATGCAGAACCACAAAAAGCACGTCATAGGGAAGGCAATCAGACATGTGGCACAGCGGGAGAATATTGAACTTGGATTCCAGCCCTTCTTGGTCATTCTCTATAATAGCTCTGTGGCTTTGGGCAAGTAATGTTACATCTCTATGGTTCGGTTTCAGTTTCGTTGTTGCAAAATGATAATACCTCCCCAGACTTGTCTTGAAAACATAACAGAATACTATTAAGTATCCTGTTGATAAGAAAGCAACTTATGAAGTGTAAAAGCTTTATCCTGACGTAATATCCTAATTGTTGTATTAATTGAGTCCAAAATGAATCTATTCCTTAGTTGGCATACATCTATTTCCTATTTGAGATGGGATGAGTTAGGGAGATGAATATTTAAATAGATGTTTATCTCTAAATTATTTGAGGCTCCTCAGACCACAGCACTGCATGGAGGTGATACGCACTGAACCCGCAAACACTGAGCACCCAGATTTCATAAGTAAGTTCTCAAGATGTACCTGGAAAAGTTGCCTCGTGATCCTGTGCTATTGTGTTACACAACGACAACCTTTCTTCCATCCACTCTCACTTCTCTTGCCTAGAACAGGGTCACCCCTTTGTATACTTTTTACATTCTTTAATATACCTGGCACATGGTGAATGATCTTTATTTTATGTCTTGTATTTGTGCTTTGATGATAACCAGGCAATTTTTCTCTCACTTAGTTCAGTTTTCTGATTTTTGACTGAACTCTCAAGAGTAAACTGTTTTTGTCTCTGTTTCTTGATCTTTTGGTCTCCCTATCTCTTTGTCTCTGTTTTTCATTCCTCTGTTTCTATGTCACTTTGTGTCTCTCTCTGTGTTTTTCTCTCATGCAAACACACACACACACACACACATATGTGTTGATCCAATTCTTCAGTATCCTAATTTAGCTCCTAAAACTTCCAGTAAGATGTTTGACTTAGCATCAGCTGAGCCTCAGTTCACAGTGTAACATTCTGCAGGTCTTCCCAGGCAAGTTTGGACTGCAGGCTCTGTATTATTTTGATTGGTGTGTTATCTGTACACAGACACTCACTGTAAAAGAAATTACTCATTCGTGGAAAGAGATGCCAAACCCCTAATTTAAAAACACCAAATGAGTAATTCCCAAAGCATATTTTTCTCCTTCAAACCCAAAACATTTTAATTACCTTGAAATAAACAAAGAGCCTTGCAGAGCTAACTCAAATTGTTTTTCCAAAATTTGCCCTCTCCTATACACTGAGGATTTCCACCTGCCCCAAACTTCTTCATGACTTGAGCCTCAGTTTACTCTACCACCCGTGTGATAAAGAGCCCGTTAAAATGGGGGAATAGACTTTGCACCCATTTCTAGTCCTAAATTGGCCCAAGGGCTAAAGAAAGCACAGAAATAAGCAATGACCCATCTCTTTGGTTAAGTGTGCATTGACTGGGCCAAAATGGTCAGGCTTCCTGCCTGTAGCTACATATTTAGTTGTGATAAGGAGCAAAGAAAAGCAAACAGCTTCAAGGACTGAAGCTTATTCTCTCTACTGAAAGATTTGTGCTGTTAGTATTACAGTCTGATAAGCAAAACACATTACCCTTGCCAAAGGAGGCTGATTCCAAGAGCAGAGGCACGGAGGCCTGAAAACATTCCCCATGCAGTAGCAAGTAGGAAAGACCTGTCACTGGGGTGCTTTCTAGCATGCATCCAGCCTAACTCCAAATGACAGCTGCAAAAACAGGTTTCCACTCCTCTCTAAGAGTGATGAGACAATTAAGTCCCTGTAGAGCCACTGCTGCTTGGAAGTGGCTGAGAACTGGAAACCAACTGTGGACTGTCTACCAGCTAGACAAGTAAAACTGAGGACATAATCTCTGTGTCATACACAATTCTCATTACTGGGCCAATACCCTGAGATTAAATAAAATTAACCCAGGCCAGTTAAACTGGCCAGAGTCACAAGACTATCAAAATTTTGTGCCCTTCATATTTTCAGCAATGAATAATGAATCATTTATAATCTCATTTATAAAGAACTTTTTTCCATTGAAAGATAAACATCTTTCTTTAATTCTGGAAACTTTTCATGTTCTCTCTCTTAATATGTCTTCTCTTTTTCCTCTCCTTCTGGGATTAAAGACATATTTTGGAGCTTTCCTCCATGTCTCTCAACTGGTCTTTTCATATTTTAAACCTCTTTATCTTCCTTCCCAGTCATTTCTTCAGTTTTATCTTCTAACTCATAATTTTCTCTTCAGCCACATCTACCAGAGCTGGGAGAAGGGTAACGCAGGTGGGTTGTCCAGGGTGTACGATTTACAAAACCACTTGCTCTTGGGCTTGTGCAAGTCCGGGGTTGGCACTGACAGTGAGCACTTCCTTACATTTTTCACCTGGGTACACCCTTGCCTCATCTTAGTCTGGTCCGTCTAGTCCACAGTTAACCTTACCACTTAAAAGTTTTATTTCAATGACTACACTTTTTACTTCCAAGGTTTCTAGATTTTAACACCTGTCTATTCTTGAGTAATAATCCTTTGCTCTCATTTCCACTTTTACTTATGTGATGATTCCAGAGTACTTATTTTAGCATATTTTTTTATTGCACAATTGTTTCCTCACCTGTGGATTCTATAGATTCTTGGATCTGTTGACTATCTCATCACAGAAAATTTCCTTATATGTTTTGTAATTTTTGTTTGAAAGCTTATCTTGTTTGGGAGATTATTTTTCTGGTAGACTCCCCTCCCTCCCAAGTGGTTTTAGGGTTAGTTACCTTACCTGATACTCCAGGTTTGTGTCACCTAGCCAAGATGTAGTATCATATTCTCAGCCACCACTGGTAGTGCCACATCGAGGGCCATGGCTATGCAGCAGGGCTTGGCTCCCATTCTTGTGTAGGTGCCTCCTCTCTGGCCCAGAACCACAAGCAATCAGGTTACAATGGTGAGTAGTTAGTGGAATTTTTCGTGCTTGATTTATTATGAGAAGCTGTTAACACTGATATCAGCTTTATCTGGGAAGCCCAGCTCAGGGGTTCTACCTTTTGTGGAATGAGAAATGCCTTCATCATCAAATGGTTTGTGAAGCTTAGCCTCCACTATCTCTGTGTATATGTGTGTATATATGTGTTATTCTGTTGGCATATATACATATATACACATATACATATATAATACATACTATATATGTGTGTATATATATGTCCCATGTACATACACATACAAGGGCTGTTGAGAAAGTATCCAGCTATTGTTAATATAATAAGAACAGTTATATGGTTGGATATTTTCCTGACAGCTCTCGTATATACACACATACCTTGTATATGCACAAATACATGCTATCTATGAGCCAATCGCCTTCAGCCTCTGTTCACCGCTATAGGTTTTTGTTAGTTCCAGATCATCATTTTTGAGTATGATCATGTTTACAAAAAGAAATTAAACATAAGTTTGTTTTTTTTATCATTCTTCTCTGTTAAGAGCCAAGGAGATTATGTATATGCTCATTTTGCCATCTTGAAATGTAAAGACAATCTTTAATATATAGATTATATACAGGGTAAATCTAAATTTCTGGTTTTTAAGTACTAGGCTAGTGTTAATCATAGAAGCAAAGCCTTGCCTTTTTCCTGGAAGCCTGGTGTAAGCCTTGAGAGTCTTTCATGTTTAGGCTTTCAGGAAAGGGGGCAGGACACACTAATTTACCTTCTCCACCACCACCCACCACCTGCCATGTGATTTACAACCATTTTCATTGTTCTGTCTAATGTACTCACTGTGAGATTAGAGCATATTGACTCATAGAGCTGAGCAGTGTTTACCTCTTCTAATCTTATCAAGGCCACAATATCGATTTTTACATGAAAAAGAATCATAAAAATTAGTAGCTTATCTAACAAAACATGTGCAGACCCTATACATTGAAAGTTATAAAATGCTAATAAAAGAAATCAAAGATCCAAATGAATGAAAAGATATACTATATTCATGATTGAAGGACTCAACATAGCAAAGAGGTACCCCCAATTTTTCTATAGATGTAATGCAAGTCCTATCAAAGTCTCAGCAAGAGCTTTTGGAGGCATAGGAAAACTTGTGCTAAAATTTATTTGGGAAGGAAAAGAAACCAGAATGGCTAAACCAATTTTGAAAATTAAAAAAAAAAAAATGCAAGGAATCACTGTCCTAAAAGTAAGACTTATTAATAGCTACAGTAATCAAAACAATGTGCTATTGGTGAAAGTAACAGACATATATGTCAATGGAACAAAATAGAAAGACCAGAAGTAGACATCGATTGATTTTTTTTTTTTTTTACATTGGTGCAAAAGCAATTCAACAGAGGCTGGTTAGTGTTTCCAACAAATTGTGCTGGAACAAAAAGTAGACTAACACTAAAAACAAATTAGTGGTTGCCACGAGGCAAAGACAAAAGTATGGTGGGGTAGGTCCAAATACAAAGAAGTAACACAAAGAACTTTTTTTATGGAGTTGGTGCTGGTCACACAAAACTATATGTGGGATTAAATAGAACTACACACACACACAAACATATACAAATGAATGCAGATTAAAAATATGGTGGAAATTGAGTAAGGTCTGTAGTCAGTAATATACAGTAATAAACCTATGTCAGTTTTCTGCTTTAGCTATTATCCTTCGGCTCTGTAAGATGCCACCATTAAGGGAAGCTGAGTGAAGTATACATGGGACTCTATATTACATTTCAGCTTCTTGGGTCAAAATAAAAGGTTTTTTAAAATGAGTGGCATTAAGCCCTAATCATTTACTCAGCACACCATTCTTACGAGTTGGCAATTCGAGCTGGGATCAACTGAGCAGTTTTTCAGCTAGTCTCAGCTCCCATAATTCATGCCTTTGCAGTCAGCCGCCAGCCAGCTAAGTGCCTCTGCGTCGGGGGCTTGGCCAGCTGGGGTGAGGGGGAACGACACCACATCTCTCTCCTACTCAGCAGGCCAGCCCCAGCTTGTGCACATGGTGGCAGTGACAGGGTTCCAACAGCAGCAAGAGAGGAAGGTCCAATGTGCAAGCCCTTTACAAGTCTCCGCTTGCATCAAGTTGCTGCAGTGCCCTGGGGCGAAGCAAATCATACGCCAATTCAAATTCAAGAAGTGGGGAAACAGACTTGGGCTATGGTGGCAGGAGCTGACAAATATTGTGGCTATTGTTTTTCAATCTACCATAGCCTCATAATACCTCTGAGTAGTGGAGAGAGAAATTCACTTGGAGGTTCAAGTCTTCCTTTCTCTAATTTGCCACAGACCATTTCTTACAGCCCAATCCTGAATAATAGTGAACACATGGAGAAGACAAGAGAATAGAAATGTTTTCTTAAGGCATGCACAAGACGCTAGCAGAAAATTTTCTATCCTCAGGAACTTATTCCATGGACTCAAAGGTCCAAAGACTAAAATGGTCTAGGTCAGCCCCAATCAAAGAGAGGCTATGGGAAAGTAAGAGACTAGACTAAAAGCTCCTTGAGGGATGGCCCCATGTCTAACACATCCTAGAATCCCTCAAAGGTCCTACAGAGACAGTAAGCACTCATTTAATACAGCTATTAAGACTAGGAAATACAACCACAGTTCCCTTGTCATCTAACCAGGTAAGCTAGCATATGGCACTGGTGAGGCGTAGGTAGACCAGGGAAGAAGAAACTTGCCGGGCTGGGAATATCGTTTGGTTTTTTTTCCCTACTTTCTATTTCTCTAGCATCTCATAGTTTTAAAAGTGTTTGTGAGATTAATTACTGGGCTTACACACATTTTGTAAATGAAGGACCCGACCCAACTACTGTTCAGGCCTCTCTGACTCGCAGCCAACAAGCCCAGGCCATAGCAAGGGACATTTGCCTTGAGTTTTGAGGTTTCCCCAGGACTCCAAGTTCACCTCAGATGATATGAAATAAATTCCAGTCTTCCCAGGACCCCCAAATAGGGGAAGATTTCTGGTTGTGATCTGTCACTTGTCAAACCCATTTCCTTTTCCCTGGTAACTACGTAAATGTGTGCACGCAAGTACAAGACAGTATTATTCATCGGATGGTAAGTTAGCCCAAGTCTCTTTAAGAAAAAGCTTAAGTTTGAAGAAACAAATGTCTATTCCCCAGAGATGCACAAATTCCAGAGGTTTTCTGAAGCTCCGGAGTAAGAACCACCCTGAGAACGACAACAACAACAAAAGGAACCAATAAAAATGGTTCTCCTCTCAGGAAAGTGACTCTTCTGAGCAGCCCCATCTGCACTGCAGTCTCTTGGGGCTTCCAGACATTACAGGATAAACAAGACTGATCTTTGAGTGTGTGCATGTGAATAACTTCCCAGTTAATTGCACACAGGGCAGGTGTCAATGTTTAAATGAAGGGCAGGATCTCCTAACTGTGGGAATAATACTCCATAAAGACTATTCCATGCCTTGTGCTCTGAGATTTCATCAAAGGAATGGTATTCTAACTAGAAAGAAAGTTTCTTATTAAAAATAGTGTATACGAAGTCCTCCAGAACCACAGTCTCCAACTCCCGGGCCACGGACTGGGAACTGGGCTGCTCAGCAGGAGGTGAGCAGCAGGTGAGTGAATGAAGCTTCATCTATATTAACAGCTGCTCCCCATCACTTGCGTCACCACCTGAGCACCAACTCTTGTCAAATCAGCAGCCTTAGATTCTCACAGGAGTGCGAACCCTACTGTAAACTGCATGTGTGAGGGATCTAGGTTGTGCGCTCCTTATGAGAATCTAATGCCTGATGATCTGAGGTGGAGCTGAGGTGGTGATGCTAGTGCTGGGGAGCAGCTGCAAATAACAATTATCATTAGCAGAGAGGTTTGACTGCACAATAAATGCAACGTGCTTGAATCATCCTGAAACCAGCCCCTTTCCCCCAGTCCCTGGAAAAATTGTCTTCCATGAAACTGGTCCTTGGTACCAAAAAGGTTGGGGATTGCTGCAATAATAAATGTTTTTTA
Source organism: Lepilemur ruficaudatus (assembly GCA_963574885.1). Taxonomy (NCBI): domain Eukaryota; kingdom Metazoa; phylum Chordata; class Mammalia; order Primates; family Lepilemuridae; genus Lepilemur; species Lepilemur ruficaudatus. The sequence goes on along the minus strand of CAUYRT010008475.1, from coordinate 123,347 downwards.
TTTTTCTTATTATTTCCATTTTATCTAATCCTTGAGAACACAACAAAACATCTTCCTGAGGTGTCGCAAAGTAGCCAGTTTATGGAATTACCAACTGATGAAGCTGGAAGGCACTTTAGAGGGAGCCAGTCATACTGTCTTCTTTCAGAACTGAGGAAATAGAGGTTCAAGGACAGGAGCTCAAGCCTCCTAACTGCTCTACCAAGTGTTCATCACATTAAACCCACTGTGGGAACCTCTGAAGCCTTGCCTGGTACATGTCCACGGCAGCTGCAGTCACCCATTCAGGGTCGATGCCCTGTACTGACCATGTGTTTTGATTCTTTCACATCTGGGGCCTTACAGACCGTGGAGGGACTGGCCCTGAAGGGCCAGCCAGCTCCTACAGAGAGCAGCAGCTGGTCTGCAGCACATCGTCCATATGCAAACTGACCGATCCAGGGTCTACCACCTCCTCTATGGGGCTCTCACACTCTGGGCCACTATCCCCCTGCCCTAATCATCCCAGGGCTATTAGGAACAGCTTTAGATCCTGCTGAAATTATTCTAACTCGCCATCCTAAATCTGCTCCCTTCCCACAGAAACCACAATAAGGCCTTGCCCGCATTTCCTCTCCAATCCCCCTGCCTCCCAATGGGCCTGGTGCGTCCCGCATGGCCCTGTGTGGCGTGGCATGCCCCTTCTCTCAGGACCTGTGACTGACAATCTGTCTTTTCGACGGCAGTCACCTCCAGATCTGTGGCCTTGCCATACCTAAATAATAACAAAACCTACATTTTAAAACATGCCACCATGTCCTTGGATTATCAGACTTACCAACTGAGAGGGACCCCGGGGAGCTGTCCCCCCAGTGGTGCTCCATTCTGGGGCATCTGTCACCACCCTACCTCCCACTGGCACTTTCTCTTCTTGCCTCTGAGTTCCTGAGCCAGCAAAAGCTTTCATGAATGTGGAAAACTGGCTGTTGCTTCTTAAAGAACACCTGGGAAGCCCTGTTTAAAACATCCCCACAATGCCTTCCTGGAGTTTTCTAGAGTGGTCAAACATTTCCCTTGCAAACTCTCTTGGAGTTTATTTGTAGGCAGATAAAATCCTTGATTTTGCCATTTCCTTTCTGCACATGGCTCCCAGTGAGGCAGCTGCAGCATTAAGCAAGAGCAGCACTGACCTTAGGGTTCGGGCTGGTCAGGTTTGCAGTGTCATCCCACAGGGCAATCACTGTGCAGAGGGACTGGGGCTTGTCCACAGGATTCTGGTGGAGTTGGGGGTCAAGATTCTGGCTGTGGTGGATCTCTGGGGACAAGCTAAGGTGAAATGAGTGGGAGAATGTTGATCAACTGGATTGTTCATTTAGAGGATGATGCTCTGGGTTAGAGCCTCGTGCTGGGCTGGGGAGAGTCTAGGCCCCTGTCTAAAGGCAGGACTTTAGATCCAGTCTGTGGCTTGGCTAGAATGGCACAGACAAGCACTCAGGAGTATGGGGTTTTAGCGACTTCCACATTGCCTAGCTGGATAATCTGAGACAAGAAGTAAGAATAAACTATAAAAGGCCCATTAGACCCCCTCTGCTTCCCAGGCTTAAAGAGCCTACGCAGTAAGAGCTGGGAAGGGAGGCTGGACCTGTTGTTCCTGTCTCTAACATTGTTTACTGCTTACCGGGCGCCTTCCACACATGGGGCACCAAATGCAAATACGACAAAGAAACCTTATTCGGTGAACGATGAAATGGGCAGGATTTAAGTTACCGTGGTGTTCAAAAGCTCAGAACCTCTAACTCGCTGTTTTAATTTTTAATTTAACCAACATACCCATGGGGGAAAATATGAAGAAGATTAAAAATACAGTGCTCCAGCAGCCTAGGATGCCGGGAGAAAGTGAAAACAACTGTACTACCTGTTAGTGACGTGGTCCACGAGATGCTGTTTGAACGCGAGGCTCCACCTCTTAATGATATTCAGCAGAGACGCTTTGAAGGGTCGAATATCAATTTTCATCCAGCTGTCAAACACCGTGACGGGCTCCAGCCTGCAAACCTCTTCATAGAGCTTTTCATAGGAGTCGATTTGAACTTTAAACTGAGGGAGGAGGGGCGGATTCTCTGGGATGCCGTCTTCCGCGTGGGCTTCGACCTCCTCAGGGGTAAGGACATGCCCGTACAGCAGAAACTGGCCCAGGATCTCCTTGCGGTCCTCCACATACAGGTAGGAATACTGGCTGAAGGTATTCCGATAGCCACAGCACAGGGCCATCATGGCCTGGACCCTCTCCATGAGCACGCTCCGCATGTCTGCCAACTGGGCCATGCCCTCCACGTCCACCTGGGGGAGCGAGACGACAGCAGGCAGGTTACACCAGCCCTTGGCAAGAAGCCCCAGGTTTGGCTGGAGGGCAAGATGGCTGCAATTCCAGTACCTGGTAGTGAGGTGAGCTGTTTTGTGGGGAAAGCCGGGGCACCAGAGATGCTATCCCAAAAATGCTAGTTACAAGCCCCTCAACGATGTCATAGAAGCCCCCATTCACTCCAGAATCCAGAGATGGAAAGAAAACTAATTCTGGGATGGCGAGGCTCAGTTGTGCTTCAAATATTGGGGTGAGTCCTGCCTTACATTCTGAAAAAAAAAGGAAAACAAACAAAAGAAGAATTGATAAAATAGGCAAAGTAGAGTATGTTCCAAAAGTACCCAGAGCATCTCTTCCCTTTAGATAAGCTGTTAGAGTGTAGGAAAATGGAAATGTAGAATTTGGAAGGGTGAGGTGAGTAGTCTTGCAGTGTTTCTCAACAGGGGAACCACCGACATTTTGGACAGGCCAATTCGTGTGCAGGGCTCTCCCCGGGCATCACAGGACATTTACTCTCCTTGTCCTCACAGAGCACATCCCAATAACTGATCTACCCACGCCAGTCCCCTTCCACATTCTCAAAAGCCTTCTGAGGGGTGACACAGCCTCTGGTTGAAGAGAGGCTGATTTTCCAAAGCCATTTTCTTGGAAACAGCTGATTTCTTCCCGGGCTCAAACCATGCAATTCCACTGGCATCCGCTAGGAGAACAGGGCCATGCCTGTCTACAGCTGCATAGGCACCACCAGCAAAGAGAAATTACGATCCTGCCTGTTCAGCTCCTTAAATGACAGCTTATTTTAATCCCGTAGTCTCATAGTGATAAAAATTTTAAAAACAAGTAAATAATTGACAAAGTCCTGATTACTTGCTAGACCAACTTGCCTTGCTAAATTTAAATCAAAATACAACATGAAGCAAGATGTTCTATGCACAGGATATATGCTTAACCTTTTTATCAATAATCTTTTATTTTCATAGATCTTTTTGATTGTAGAAATATTTAGGAGTCTAGTATGAGCTGGAGAGTGTAGGTGGACAGGAGACTACTGAAATCTACTGTCTTCTTATTCCTTAGAAATAGAATTATAACTGGTGTGACTGCATTTCCCAGTCCTACTTATGGTTAGGTATGGCAATGTGATTTCCTTCCCAGTGGGTGTGGGAAGAAGTGATGGTCCTTTGAGACAGCAGGCGAGCTTTCTCTACCCTGTCTCTTCCCCTCCCACGGACAAGAGTCTGGAGGTGGCAGTGAGCCCCATCAACTGCAGAAATGAGGGCGGGGCCCTAGGGTGTGGTGGAGCCACAGCATGGAAGGAACTTGCCCCCACACTGGAACACTCACCTTGGACTATGATGTGGAGGGTAGACTTCTTTGTCCTTTAAGCCACATTACTGATGGAGTGTTTGTTATCCCAGCGTAGCCATTCACCCTAACTAAAATACTTCGGGATCCTCAAAGATATGCAAGACTAGGGCCTTGCCTTCAAAACTGGAGGGATGGTAAGTTTGCATTATTGGACTCGGGAGAGTCCCATCAAATGCATATTTAACTTAAGGGAATGCAAATTTAGCAGTAGCATAGTCATTATACTGCTATCATAAAATAGTTTTTAAAAAACACCTGTCATATTATGCTTTATATAGGTACTTATGATATATTTTGTATTACCATACACATTATATACTTATAAATGAATAGATAAGGTCCCATATATTTTATAGAATTTAAAAGACTTTAAAGAACATTTCGACTATATGAGATTTTTGCTCCATATGTTGACATGAGACCCTAATCCCTACACTGAGTGTAACTATCACCCAAGGCAGACTGTCCTGATTCCACAATCTTGGTGCAAGTAAATCATTTTAGGAGGTAAGAGGAGGAAGAACATTTCTCTATGGAGTGGGTAGCATTTAACCTATGGAGGGTCTGGGTTATAAGAGAAGACAGGGAGGCCAGCCCCAGCCATGGGAATGGTATAAGCGTGACCAAACACAAGAAGGCAAAAATGGTAAGGTGGACCTAGGAGGAAAAAGCCATCCAACTAGGCTCCCGCAAAGGGGCCCCATAATTTTCTTCTCCAGAGGCTTTCCCTCCTTAGGCTCCTTCACTTATGCTCAGACAACCAGTGTCTTTTAAATTTCTTCCAGAGTGCCTCAGCTCAGGTAGCTGCTACATCCAGCTCCTGCCCACCCAAAGGCGAATGTGAAGGGCCTGTGTATTGTGAAGAAGATGTGTTCCTCCACCCTCCTATTTCCATAGAGTCAATCCTGGAGAAAGACTGCCCTCTCTTCTCTCCATCCCCTTGTTCTCACTCTGTCCTTCCCACAAGAGCACACATGGCATGTCTGACAGCCCAGATCAGGACAGCCAGCTAGCCACTGGTCAAAGGTGGAGTGATCATATTTGGGCCCCTTCTCTAGTGCATTGCCTGCACCGAAGTGTGGCTGAAGTGTCTTCCTAGATCCTCTAGAGAGGGGTGAGTGGTGAGGCCCCCTGAACTTCCAGCATCAGAGGGGTTTGGCCGGTTCACTAAGGTGAACACCACCAGTGCCAGTCTCTGAGAGCTGGTTCTCCAGTCTTGGTGCCTGTGTTCCGTGCCCCACTGGCTACTTACTCCCAGGCTCTAGAAGATGATCTCTCACCTTGCTCTGCTGGATCTCCTGAGTCATGCTGGTCATGCTGCCATATTTCCTTGATTTGGAGCACCCCTGTACCCTGCCAGCAGAGACCATGCCTCACACCTCAGCCACTCCACCTACCAAGGCCAAGGGCTGCCCATTTGGGCTCCACTCAGCTGGGCCTTGTTCCACTCCAGATTCTCAGCCTGGGTGTCTGCCTGTGCCTTCTTTCATGGGCTGGGTATCTGGACACTGGCCTTGACCTACATAATTTTAACTCTGCATTTGATTTCTATCCTTGGGTTGGACTTGACATCTTAAGCTCTCATCTCACTTTCATCCTCTGGCTTTAAAATCTTTACCTCTGCCTTTCCATTTTGACTAATTCTTCTATAGGATCCGTGCTAAGCAACTCAGAATCTGCCAGAATGTGAAGCTTCCATTCAACTTTTGGTCCTAAACTCTTCTGCCCTTTGCATCTCATCACTACTAGCCAAGGTCAGCCCTTACTGTACCTTTGACTGTGTGCACCCTGCTCCCATTTATCCACCATAAATTCAAAGCCCTTAACTATTTTTTAATGGCTTCAAAGAATGCCTATTACCTTGGTAACATTCCTTTTCCTTCTGAAAGTTACTTCCTCCCCTGTGTCTTGTCTGACTCTTTTTCCCATGGAAAAACTTCTGTTTTTTCCCTTTAACTCAGCTGCCACAACCTTCCTGCGCTCTCCAAAGCCTACAGAGCTAAAGTGCACGAAGCCTGAAGGTGCAGAATGCCCCTCCCCATTGCCTTGAGCCCAGCTTAGGAACCTTCTGTCCTCATTACTAACAGAGCTTGCTGCAGTGACAACCTGCACTCCTCTTTACTGAAGCTGGATTGAGATTGAATTTGCTTTTATGCTTTCACTTTCAGTATGTGCTTCCCTCTCTTAGAGCCTGGTTTATCATCTGAGTTTTAAAGAGTTAGAAATTTTTTTCTCCTTGAACAATTTAGAAGCTCAATACATTTGCTATTTTACTGTATATCATTCACAAAAAGTCTACAATGTTTTGGGAAAAGTCACAGAGCACTCAATTGCACTTCAGTTTAATTCAGTGAATGCGGCCACTGTTGTATTTCCGATAATAGCCCACAACCATAAGCCAGTAAGTACCAGTATTTTCCAAGAGGTACTTGAGGGAGAACTCAATGGCAAGAAAGAATCCATCCAGTAACATAGCATCAATATAGTTAACATAAGTCTTCCAGATATTGGAGGTTGAGTCTGCTGAAAATAGACCCAGATTTTCCTACAAAAGAAAAAAGAAAGCACATAAACCTCATTTAACACATGAAAGAACTGGTACAATCATCAATAGGAACCATACATGGAGAAAAAAGCCTTCTTGTAAAGAATTTGCTGTTATGTGTGTGTTGAATCCATTTTGTCTGGGTATAACCGTTGACTGAGAGGAATGCAGATCTAGATCAAGAGGGGAATATGGGACACCATCCTGCCCCTGAGGAGGGGGGACGGGGTCAGGCCCACCCTCTCAGAAGGAATGCAGATGGGTGCAGTGTATGTGCTGCATAAATGCTGCCTGATAGACCGAGGGGAAGCTGCGTAAGCGCAGAAGTGAGGGTAGGTAGAGGAAGGAATGCTAAGGGTAGAGGGCATTATGACTTAGGTTTATAAAAAATTTGAGGCTCAGGTCAGGCACAGTGGCTCACGCCTGTAATCCCAGCACTTCAGGAGACTGATGGGGGAGAATCACTTGAGGCCAGGAGTTCAAGACCAGCCTGAGCAACATAGCAAGACCCCATCACTACAAAAAATAAACATTAGCTGGGCATAGTGGTGAGCGCCTATAGACCCAGCTACTCTGGAGGCTGAGGCAGGAGGATTGCTTGAGCCCAGAAGTTTGAGGTTGCTGGGAGCTATGATGATACCATTGCACTTTAGCCTAGGCAACAGAGTGAGACTCTGTCTCAGAAAATAAATTAATTAATTAAAAAAGAAATTAAAAGAGGCAAAGCATTTCCTGGATAATCCTTAGAAATGAGCTGGAGTGTTTTGTGGTTTCTTCAGAGTTAGCTAGTCTCCCAGCAAAATAGGTCTCAGGCAGGATTGTCATAAGAGATTTGAAATAATAGAGACAGAGACAAAGTGTAGTTTAAAGTGATGGGGGAGTCAGAGGCCCTCCAACATTCCCGTGAGTCAAGAGGCACTGAGTGAAGTCCCACATCGGTATTTAATGTTATAGCAAGCAGTTGTCCTTGGTTATAGAATTACGTGTACAGATAATTTGTTTAGGTTTTAAGGTTTCCCAAAGGTTTTAAGGGACCCTTACCTAATTTTGTCTACAAGAGTAAACAGTTATAAAATTTTTCTAAGATAAACATTTTAAGTCCTAAGTTAAGAATAGACCTAGCCGAGCATATAAGTTAAAGACAAAAATGTATAAGGCAGGAACACTGAGTCTGTATATTAATCTATTTTTCTATATACTGAGACATGTGGTCAGGAGTGAAGCAGGAATAGTCTTGAAGTTTAAGATAGTTCCAGCTGTAAGTTGGCTGCTGGGCTGGCATTTTTGATCAGTTTCTTAGCCTTGGGCCCCATGTCGAGCTCTGCCTTGCAAAGCTCCAGGCAATGGCTTGCAGGCTTCGAAGTCGCATCGCCTTGCAGATGCCTCTGATTGGTGGAATGCCCCCCTTGTTGTTAATCAGTTTCTGGTCTGTGAACTAACATGCCTACAGATTTCTTCAAGACAAAGCCCTGCCAAACTCCTGAAACTTTCCATGTCTCTTAATTCTATATCCCAACAGTGGTTGACATTTAATATTAACTAAAAGCCGTCGTCATACTGAGTGATGTAGAAAACACATACACATAAACAAATGCCTCTCTCTCTCTCTCTTTCTCTCTCACTCCCCCTCTCTCTCCTTCTCTTTTACATGATACAGTTCCTGACCTGTTGGAGCCCAAGCATCACCATGGTAACAAGTTTGGACTTCAAGGAAAGGAAACCTAAATGAAATGACAAGCACAGACATCCAATTTACTCTTCATCATTTTCATTATTAAGACTTTTTACAGTGACTTTCCAATTACCTGATATCTTCAGGAAAAGCAATAATTAACTTGCAGAAGTAACTCTTCTAGGTGATTCACATCTACCCCTTTAGGAAGTACTGCCATGTTATAAATCCCCCTGGATTTAAACAATCTCATGATCCTGCCTTTAAGTGACACAACTCTAAAACTTTCAAGATATAGTACCTACACCTTTCCTTCCTAAGTAGACTTAAGATGTTCTTAATAACTTAAAATCCATTATTATACAAATCACAACACAGTGACAATATAGAGTGGCTCTCAGGTGTTGTTAAGATGTGTATACCTATTTGCTTGTACATTAAACAACTTTTAGCTTTTGTGACTGCTTTGTATAATTGTTTTATTTCCCTATTGTCAAGCTATCAATATGACTGTCTCTACCTTTCACTTTCGTTTACTACTTCAAATCTTCTGCTGTCTAAGGAACAAATGTGCTGGAATTTTCTGTGAAATAAGAAGAAATAGTTTAGGCTTCTGATGCTAATGAAGCAGAAGAATGGACTGTACTTGTCCTCCTTCTGCAAACTATAGAACTGTGTGTAGCACAAACAACTGTGTTGGGCAATTGGATAACAGGCAGTACAGAAATGTGATCCCTGAGGTAAGGGAGATACTCAAGATGAACTTCACAACTACCTGATTTTCTACCCAAAGTAACTTCCAAACCATGGCGTAGGGTGGTAGAGCTCAGTTACAGCACCCCTCTGATGAGCACAGAAGACAGAATTTGGAGTTGGGGCTGCTGAGACGGCCGAGTCCTCTTGAGTCTTTGCCTGAGTATTAAGCTACACATGTTTAGGGTGAGACTCTGCAAGACCTAACAGAGGATGTCACAGGGGACTTGAAGCTGAATAGAAATTATGTAGGTCACATAGTGCTGGCAGATGTTAGAGTTTTGTCAGAAACAATGAAAAGATCTTTCAAGTAACCCAGGAATTCAGTTGAGACCCCAGAAATGCCATGCTTTAGGATGAGAGCTGCTTAATTTAGGGTAATTCCTCTTTAGATCCTCCCTAAAAAGGTTTGAAAGTGCATCTCAACAAAGTCATTGTGATCTATTAGAAAGTTAACTTCCCACCAAAACAAAAACTCAAACTCTTTAAAGGAAATAATACTCATATATTCAAGTGGCATCCAACATGTCTAACATATAATAAAAATTACTAGACATAAAAAGAAGCAGAAAAATGTGACATTTAGCCAGAAGGGAAATTAGTCACTAAGAACAGACTCAGAAAGTAGTCTCGTGGGTAGGTCCCTGATGTCAAAGCTGTCATACCAACCCTGAAATGCCTGCTTGTTAGACTTATTTTATGTCAAAGAAAAACAAACTTCTGCCTCATTTTAAAAAGAGAGAGAAAAAATCAGACTAAGAAAGTCACATAAATGTTAAAATTAGCAGACAAATACATCATAATTGGACAAAATTTCCCCAAATTTGGTGAAAACTGATACAAAAAGCTTACAAACTCCAAGCAACATGAATAAAATGGGAACCCACTTAAGCACATTATCAACAAACTGAAAAAATATCAGTGGTTAAAAAATTGTATTAAAAACTATAGTAAATAAAACAGCATGGTACTGGCACAAGAACAGAGACATAGACCAATGGAACAGAACTGAGAACCCAGATATAATACCATCCTCATATTGCCATCTGATCTTTGACAAATCAGACAAAAACATACACTGGGGAAAAGAATCCTTATTCAATAAATGGTGCTGGGAAAACTGGATAGCCATATGTAGAAGACTGAAACAGGATCTACACCTTTCACCTCTCACAAAAATCATCTCACGGTGGATAACAAACTTAAGCCTAAGGTGCAAAACTATAAGAATTCTAGAAAAAAAGTGTTGGAAAAACTCCCATAGACATTGGCCTAGGCAAAAAGTTTATGAAGAAGATTCCAAAGGCAATCACAGCAATAACAAAAATAAATAAATGGGACCTGATCAAATTAAAAAGCTTTTGCACAGCCAAGGAAACTATCACAAAAGCAAACAGACAACTTATTGAATGGAAGAAAATATTCACGTTACACATCCGATAAAAGGCTGATAACTAGAATCTATGTAGAACTCAGGAAAATCAGCAATAAAAAATCAAACAACCCTATCAAAAAGTGGGAAAAAGACATGCACACAAACTTTTCAAAAGAAGATAGACTAATGGCCAAGAAACATATGAAAAAATGCTCAACATCTCTAATCATTAGAGAAATGCAAATCAAAACCACAATGACATATCACTTATCTCTAGTGAGAATGGCCTTTATCAAGAAGTCCCAAAACAATAAATGTTGGTGTGGATGCAGAGAGATAGGAACACTCATACACTGCTGGTGGGACTGCAAACTAGTACAACCTCTGTGGAAAGTAATATGGAGATACCTCAAAGAGCTACAAGTAGAACTACCATTTGATCCAAAGATCCCATTACAGGGCATCTATCCAAAGGAAAAAAAGACATTCTATAAAAAAGACATCTATACTAGAATGTTTATGGCAACACAATTCACAATTGCAAGGATGTGGAAAGAACCCAAGTGCCCATTAATACATGAGTGGATTAATATAATGTAGTACACGTATACCATGGAGCTCTACTCAGTCACATAAAACAATGGTGATCTAGCACCGCTTGTATTATTCTGGTTAGAGCTGGAGCCCATTCTACTAAGTATCCCAAGGATGGAAAAACAGGCACCACATGTACTCACCATCAAATTGGTATTAACTGATCAACACTTATGTGTACATATAGTAGTAATATTCATCAGGTGTCCGGCAGGTGGGAGTGGGGAGGAAGGAATGGGTATATATACACCTAATTGGTGTGATGTGCAGTGTCTGGGGCATGGACACACTTGAAGCTCTGACTTGAGTGGGGCAAAGGCAATATATGTAACCTAAACATTTGTACCCCCGTAATATGCCGAAATAAAAATAAATAAATAAATAAAAATAAAAACAGCCCAAGAGAAACAATGCATTACATATACAGGAACAAAGATAAATTATGGCTGGCTTCTTATAAGAAACATTGGATGGTAGAGAATAATGAAATAACTTATGAAAGTAAAACTAAACTATCTACACAGAATTATATATCTAATGAAAAACTATCCTTCAAAAACAAAAGTGAAATAAGGACATTTTCAGATGAACAAAAACTGAAAGAATGTGTCACCAGCAGACCTGAACTTGAAGAAATACTAAAGAAATTTCTTCAGGCTGAAGAGAAATTACCACAGATGATAACTCATATCAATAGAAAAAAATAACAAGCCTGAAAATGGCTTGTGATTGAGTATTTGGGTAAATATAAAACATCATAAATATTTTTCTTAAAATTGTAAAGCAAAAATTATAATACCATATTGTGGGGATTAATATGTATATTAATATATGTTACATATATCACACAAAAATATTAAAAAGATGAGGTGAGGGGTTAAGTTAAAACATACTGTTGCAAGGTTTCTATGTTTCATGAGAAAACTAAGTAGATTGTGGTAAGTTCGAGATGCATACTGAAGCCTAGAGCAACCACCAGAAATGTAATGCAAAAAGGTAAAGTTGACATGTGAATTGATAAAATAGAATGCTCGAAATATACAATTAATCAACAAGAAGGTGAGAATGGAAGAGCAGAGGAACAAAAAAATAAATGAAGCAAATAGAAAACAAATAGCAAAATGGTAGAGGTAAATCCAACCACACCAATACTTATATTAAATGTAAATAGCCTGTGCATTCCAGTAGGTAGAGTTGTTAGATTTAAAAATGTATGTTTCTACTCTATGCTAACTATAAAGAGGAGAAATTTAAATCCTAAGAAACAAATAGGTTGAATGTAAAATGGTGGGAAAAGATGCGTAATACAAAAAGTGGGAATAATGAATCAGGAAGGAAAGACTATGTTATTATCAGAAAAAAGTAGACTTTGAGACAAGGCAGTATTATTAGAAATAAAAAGAGAATTTCATAACGATGAAATGGTCAATTCATCAGAAAGTTATAATAATCGTAGGTGTGTTGGTATTGATTACCAGAACTTCAAGCACGTCATGAAAAATCTGACAGAACTAAAAGATTAAATAGACAAATCCACAATTATAGGGAGAGATTTTAACACTCTACCTTCCATAATTGATACAACACATAGGAAAGTCAGAAAGCATATAAGATAAGAACAATACTATCAACTGCTTTGAACTAATTCATATTTATAGAACTCTACACCCAACAACAGAAGAATAAACATTATTGCCAAGTGCCCAAATAACATTCCATAAGATAGACCACGTTCTGTATCATGGAACAAGGCTCAATGAATTCCAAAAGGTTGAAATCATACGGAGTATCTTCTCAGACCACAATAGAGTTAAATTAGGTATCAATTTTATTAAGATATCTAGAGAAGCCTGAATACGTGGAAATTAAACAGCACACTTCTAAATGACCATTAAGTTAAAGAAGTAAAAATAAGAGAAAACAGTTAAAACTGCATGATAATAAGGATGAGGCAGATCGAATGTGAGGAATGAAACTAAATCACTGCTGAAAGGGAAACTAATATCATCAAATGCCTATATTAGAAAGAAAGAAAGCCTTAAAATCAATACCCTAAGTTTATACCCCAAGACGCTAAAAAATTTATAAAAGAATAAGCAATTAACCCCAAAATAACTTGAATAAAATAACAAAAACCAGAAATTAATAAACTGGAAAGCAAATGAATAGAGATAATTAGCAAAGTCAAAATTGGGTTCTTTAGAAATCAAATTTTCATAAAATTGAAAAAAGAAAACCTAGCAAAACTGACAAAGAATAAAAGAAAACTGCAAATTACCAATATTAAGAATGAAAAAGGATGGATCACTACAGATCCTATAGACACATAATGATAATAAAAAAAATTATGAACAATTCTTTGCCAATAATCATAACATAGGTAAAATGAAAACATTTTTTGAGAAAACAACTTGCAAAACCTGATAAAGGTGATGTGCAAAAATCTGAATAATCTTTTATCTACCAAAAAACCATTATCAAACACTTTCCTATAAAGAAACCTCCATGTCCAGAAGTATTCCCTGGTAAATTCTATCAAACATATACGGTGGAGATAAGACCAACCTTCTACTATAATATATAATGATGACATTTTTGTAAAATTATATCTGTGTAGATAGACAGAAAATGCTCAAAAGAAATATTCAATTATTTTATTCAACCCATTTATTGAGCACCTACTGTGTACTAATGAACAGAAAAAGACAAAAAAAAAAATCCCTTCTGTTCTTGGAGCTTCTGTTCACTGGTTTTTATTTTAAAACAGTTAAACCGTCAAAATGTAAACATTATTTAAGGCCAAATTACTAAGTTTTGTGTTTGGCCTAAAAGGTTCTCCTGACTAACCTGGAGGTTACACAGTATATTGCATAAATGCAGAGTTAGAGTTAGACAGCTCTGCCTCATCTTAGCTGGGCAGTTTTAGTCAATTAATTTAACCTCTTTGTGCCTTGTAAAATGTCTGAACTTGTAGAAAAACTTTTGTGACAAGTATTTTGGCTTGAGGCCATTTTTGGTTATTTCCTGGTTCGCCTCTGAACAATTAAAATATTATAATACGCATTTTTTTCTAGGTCACTGTGCTTGTCTCACTGATTAGGCAATTTAATTCTTTAAATTTTCTTTCATTCTGTCTTTCAAGACCAAGGATTTGAGCATTTGTCACCACACAGATAGATACATACATACATATGTACATACGTAGAGTTTTTAAGCTTTTAAAATCTTAAGTAGTTTCTTGTCTTTGCCTGATGGCTTTCTTCCTCTTCAAAGAAAGTCTCTTACATTTTCTTGGTGTTCAGTGTAGGGCCTCAGACAGTTTTGAAAATGCAGCTGATGGATGGATGGATGCGTGCATGGATAGTTGGACAAAGGAAAAACAGATGAAAAGTGGATGTCTGGGTTCTACACCGGCTACCGAATTACTGGATATGGGGCCAGAAGGGGTTAAAAATAAATCAAATTGAGGGACTCTATCTCTCAAAGCCAAAATTTCAGCAATTATCTTCTTTTCTTAAATTTGGTCATCACCAGTGCTTAAGGCTCAACATTTTCATCGTGCTTCAAACCACAGACAATCCACAGATAATAATCATGATTCGTTTCTGACTTCTCACATGAGTCAACCTGTCAGACACTGCCCTACGGCTACTTCAGTAGGCTTGGGGCTGGTGGCCATTTATAACCCTTTCCCACTGTTCACAAGGAAGCTTTAGCTTCAATGAAGGGACACGAAGTTGCCTTGACCACAATGAAGGGTAGAGCCTTACTGCATGAAAGTGCAGCACTCTGCATTTTTCTTCTTACTGAATGCAGTTAGGGGCCCCATGGTAATCTTTCATCTACTTAGGCTCTGTAGGGCTAGTTATAGGGATGATGCTGGAAGCCCACACTAGGTTGTGTGGGCAAGTTGGGCACAGAGGTGGTTAGTGCAGTGGATAGCTTGGGATTTTGCCTTTGGCATCTCCTATCCCCATGGGGTTAAGTGTGAGACTTAAGTCATGTGACAATTAAGTGGCGTCACCATTAAGACAGTATCAATTTTGACACATTGATACCAGAACGTGACTCTTCAATCTCCCTATATATTAGCTTTATTCTTTTGCTATCAGTATAAACTTCTATCCTTGACTACAGAAGACACAAAGACACAGCATCTATTGATTGTTCTAATTTCCAAATCACTTTTTGCAGCCAAACACACTTCTTAATGCTTTCCCTATACTCATGGTATGTGGTCTAAGAAGGTGGTTATTACCTGAACAAGGGCGTGAATCTTAAGGCCAGATTCTTTGATGAGATTGTAATATTTTTCCATTCGATCATGCTGATCATCCAGAGACAGAAGGCATTCCTTTTTTCCATCTTTTCTCTTAAATATTGGAGCCACCCATGTTTTCATGATGCTTTGAATCTCTTCCACATTGTCTTTAGTTTTCTGAATTCTTTGTTCAAGATCATGAATACTACTGGTGATTTGAATGACATAATCCCAAATGCCTGCCCCAAATAAGAAATATAATTAATTGAAATAGCCTACAGTGGCATAGCTAAAAGTCTAGTTGCTGTGAAAGATAAAGATGTAATACTTTCAGGTTTTACAAGACTTTTCTTCACAGTTTCAGAACATATTTCTTCCTAGTTGTGTTAAAAAGCCAACCTTTACCCTGATCCTGAGTATGGAGGAAGAGAATCAAGGAGGCAATGCTTACTTACCAAGCACACAAAAGTTGGTACACTTGCTAAGAAATACAATTTTACATCCAGATACCAGTGAAACTTAATGACTTTATTTGGGTTAATCCATTTTTTTAGCACTTTCACTGTGTTAAATGTTGAAAATGTCATTCCCTCATGTATATGAAATAAAGTTCTAACTTGTTTAATATGTCACTCCAAGGCTTTCATGAGTTGACTGTGACCTTCTTTTCAAACTTTAAGACTTCTGAGCACCCTAATTCAAATTAATTTCCCTCCCTTGTGATTCATCATGCTTTATTTTTAACTCAGTGATGGCTTTTTATCATAGCCGGTCTTCTATGGTTGTGTAATACATATATCTGTTGTTGCAACTAAAGGTGAGCTTTCTGAGTGTAGGTGCCATTTCCCATATACTCCACATCTCATATTCTCCCTACAGTTCCACAGTTAGTGCCCTGCGCATGTTAGTCAATGAAAATTTATTGAATTGAATTGAGGGATACCAGAGAAATAAATGCATAGTTCCCTCCTTTAAGATGTTTACAATCTAGTTAAGGAAATTAAATAACAATAATAATATAGTAAGAGCTCTAATTCATGGAGTGCCTTATATTCTGGAGACTCTCATGCAACCTCCAAACCTCGTGAAGTGCATGACAGCAAAGTTTTCTAAATATACCAATCATATCCAAAGAGAAGAAAGAAGATAAATACCAACGCTCCTTACCTTCTCTGCCTGGACATGTGTCAAATGAAAGGATAGACTTGTATTTCAAATCCACATCAGATTATCAGGGAATAAACTGAGGTTGTCTTAACTGTATTAGATCCTTAAATCCCAATATTCTTTCAGACTCCAGGTGGTGCCCTGTTACCTTCTGTTTTCCAGTTCAGAGTCTCCTCTGCTGCCTTCAGGCGGAGATCGATATTTCGCAGCTCTTCCTCCACTAATGGAAATTCCACCTCTAGCAGAGTTTTCACAACCTTGTTGTACCAATTTGCCATCAACTCCAAATTAGCCACAAGCTGCCGGTAGAATTCCCTGGAGGAAAACATGGTTGCTGCTGTCTCCGGTATGTGCTTCATCGCTCTAGGTTCAAGATAGCTCATTTCTTTCAGCACTGAAACCAGCTGGAGAAAGAGAAACACAAGTGGCTGCAGTTCAGCGATGGTGACTAGGCTGCAGCATTAGTCCAGGACTGCAGAATCCCAGGGGGCCCAAAGACCTTTTGCCTCCTCTTAACTTCGGCTCCTACCAGTTCCTTAAATCTAGTCTGAGAGAAGGAAAATCAAGTATTAGGCAGAAGAAAGATGACTCCGAAAGCAGCAAGGTTTGCCACATCTGTAAATCACAAATGAAGGGCAAGAAGAGGAAAACCTGAGGAAGGAGACATCAGAGACAGCAGGGAAGGACTCTGCCTTCTATGCTTTGGGGCACGTGGCTGCTGAACCGAGAGGTGCAAGCTGACCAGGCCAGGTGCCCTCGAGGTGTGGAGTCTCAGGAGGAGGATCATCAGGCCTGGGCCACCTATATTCATGAGGAGCCTCAAGTTCAGTCTTCTGGTATTCTCTCCAATAAGACCATTCACACAGTCAGAGAGACACCGACAGGATGAAGAGGAGATGCCCATGATAAACTTTTAATTGTTCCATATAATCATTTGGAAAATCTTGCAATTTCCATAACCCTGTGCTGGCATTTCATTGTGTCTTAATATACTAGAAGGGCAAGAAATGGAAGTTATCCAGGCCTCTCCGAACTTCTGTGGGGCCCCAACCTTAGTGGCAACTGAAGAAGTGAGAAGCCAAGCAGAGGCCACCAATGGATTTTCTAGGCACCCTCTTCTTTATCCCTTTTTATTTATCAATATCACTACCTGAACCTATGAGGACTTATGTGTATAGGCATAGGTGACAAAACAGGTGCAAAGCCATAGCTTCTCCCCATCTCCTCCTCATCTAAAGACACCTGGGCCCCCAGCTCTCCTTCCAGTGCTCTGGGCTAGGGCTAGTTCTTTGTTGCTGCTGAAGAACTCAGAGTTAAGACAAATGCTAACCATTTGGTGTGGAAATGGACCCATTCTCCTAGTCTACTTTGAAATAAGCTCCAGATGAATATTAAAATTTTAACTGTAAAAAGTAAAAAACAAACAAAAAAATTAAAAGACTTAAATGTAAGACCTAAAACCATAAAAATTCTAGTAGAACATTTAGGAAAAACTCTTCTGAACATTGGTCTAGACAAAGAATTTATGACTAAAGCCAAAAGCAAATACAACAAAACCGAATATAAATAAATGGGACTTAAGTAAACTAAAAAGCTTCTGCACAACAAAAGAAATAATCAACAGAGTAAACAAAAACCATACAGAATGGGAGAAAATATTCACAAACTATACATCTGACAAAGGACAAATATCCAGAATCTACAAGGAACTCAAACAAATCAGCAAGAAAAAAACAACCCCATTAAAAAGCGAGACAAACACATGAACAGACATTTTTCAAAAGGAGATATACAAATGGCCAACAAACATACGAAAAAATGCCCAACATCACTAATCATCAAGGAAATGCAAATTAAAACCACAATGAGATAACACCTTACCACTGTCAGAGCAGCCATTATTAAAAAGTCAAAACACAATAGATGTTGGTGCAGATGCAGTGAAAAGAGCATGCTTATACACTGTTGGTAGAAATATAAATTAGTACAACCTCTGTGGAAAACAATATGGAGATTCCTCAAAGCACTAAAAGCAGATCTATCATTCGATCCAGCAATCCCACCACGGTGTGTCTACCCGAAGGAAAATAAGTCATTTTCATAAGTCATTTCACAAATCATAAAAAAAGACACATGTACTCATATGTTTACTGCAGCACAATTCACAGTTGCAAAGATATGGAATCAACCTAAGTGTCCATCAATTCATAAATGGATAAGGAAAATGTAGTGTATATACACTATGGAGGACTACCCAGCTACAAAAACTAATGAAATAATGTCTTTCATAGCAACTTGGTTGGAATTGGAAGCTGTTATCCTAAGTGAAGTATCTCAGGAATAGAAAAACAAATAAATACCACATGTACGCACTTATAAGTGGGAGCTAAACAATGGGTATACAAGTCACACAGAGTGGGATAATGGACTTTGGAGACTCAGAAGGAGAGAGGTGAGAGGTGGGTAAGGGAACAAAAATCACCGCTCAGGTATAATGTGTACTGTTTGGCTACACTAAAAGCCCTGACTTCACCACTATTCAATGCATCCATGTAACAAAAAACTACTTGTATCTCTGAAATCTATTGAATAAATGATAAATAAATAAAAATAAATAAATAAAATATGCTTGGCTATGGATATGATAATGGCGGTAGAGAAGGCCATTCCAAACATAAAACCACAAAGTAAAAAATAAAGATTTTTGTGCATAAGATATCATACACATAATAAAATGGTCAACTTAAACTGGCAAAAATATTTGAAGCCAATTTCTCAATATCTGACAAATATTTTCTGAATATCCTAACAAATTTAAAGGAAGAGATGGTACTTTCACTAGAAAATGGACAAAAGACATGAACAAGCAATGCATAGAACAAGAAATATCAGCAACCAGTGAACACATGACAAAGTTCAACTTTACTTGTAATCAAATAAATGCAATTTAAAAAAACATTGAGATATACTTTTTTTAGTTCAATAGGCCAGAAACTCCTTGGAGAAATGACAATATCTTGTTCGCAGGAGAATGACTGAGTTCCGTCTTTCTGAAGAACAAGTTGATAATATACATGAAAAGTTTCAGGATGTGAATATGCTTTAGCCCAGAAATTCCATTTCTAGGCATTATCTTAAAGAGATAATCAAGAATGGATGCAATGGTAACTAAGGATGTTTATTGTAGCATTATTTATACCATATTTTACCTAATATAAGATGTCATCAATTGTAAGATTCACTATTATTTCATGTTTAACTAAAAAGAAAGAAAAAATGTGATCTATTACAAATATGTCAATTTCAGAGACTTAAATACATAAAAAATAAAAGTACATCCTAGAGGCAGGGTGTGGTGGCTCACGCCTGTAATCCTAGCACTCTGGGAGGCTAAGGCAGGCGAATGGCTCAAGGTCAGGAGTTCGAAACCACCCTGAGCGAGACCCCGTCTCTACTAAAATAGAAAGAAATTAATTGGCCAACTAAAAATATACATAGAAAAAATGAGCTGGGCATGGTGGCGCATGCCTGTAGTCCCAGCTACTTGGGAGGCTGAGGCAGAAGGATCGCTTGAGCCCAGGAGTTTGAGGTTGCTGTGAGCTAGGCTGATGCCACGGCACTTACTCTAGCCCGGGCAGCAGAGTGAGACTCTGTCTAAAAAAAAAAAAAAAAAAAAAGTACATCCTAGAATCAGTGAAATGCAGACTGATGAAACTGTAAAATAATTTAAAGGTCCAACAATAGACCATTTAAAATAATTTACATAAATTAAAAATTTAACCTATATAATTCTTATGCTGTCCCCAGAGGGACCCATCTCTGGTCTGTCCTGCTAGGTGGACAAGTGCGTTCCTGTTCATGCTTAATAGCTTAGCTATGACCACATCGCTTGAAGTCGTAAGTCAAGGGGTGATTGTGGCTCTTCTTTGACTTGTTATGCTTGTAATCGTCCCCCCTCAACTCACATTACTGTTTAGGTATTTACCCTTTCTCATCCTTTCCTTTCTTTTCTCTTTTCTTTGCCTTCTATCATCTACAAACAGCTATAAAGTACATACCATGTGCTACACATAGGAGCAGATAGAGTCCTTGTCCTTGGAGTCTATAGAGGAGGCTGGCCCATCTTCAATACTGGGCCGAGTATGGTCTCATACCAAGGACTTATTACTGTATGATAACATGTAGGCCATGGCCTAGTTGATAATTCAGACATTCATGTTTCTTGGCATTTAATGTTCCATATTGCTCACAGCACATGTTCATAAAATTGCTTCAAGGAGTTAAGTGAGTTAACAACAGACTCATGTCTTGCCAAAGTGAAGGAGTGAATTTTCTAACTTCCTTTGTTGACTCAGATTCCAGGGAAAGGGAACTGATGCTCTAGTTAGACTGCAGTTTTCTCAAAAGACATTAATATGTCATTGGCTGGGTTTTCGGTTCTGTCTTCAGTGCTTCCTGGAGAACATGCCCTCAAGGCAGAAGTGGGTGACTACATTTACCTCAATGCGGCCAATGTGTTTTTTTAAAGCTGAATGATGTTTTTCCTGATATGGACTAACCTTTGGCTATCATTTTCTCCAGTATTAAGCTTTCCTTGGCTGCTATAGTCTATGCTGGTCTTCCACCTTTCTGACCATCTAGAGCAGAGTTTCTCAATCTCAGCACTATTGACATTTTTGGACAAGTAACTGTCGTGGGGCGCTGTCCTA
Source organism: Lepilemur ruficaudatus (assembly GCA_963574885.1). Lineage (NCBI taxonomy): Eukaryota > Metazoa > Chordata > Mammalia > Primates > Lepilemuridae > Lepilemur > Lepilemur ruficaudatus. The sequence goes on along the minus strand of CAUYRT010008475.1, from coordinate 102,562 downwards.
TTCATTGCAGGAAGTTTAGCAGCATCCCTGACGCCTACTCACTAGATGCCTTTGGTGCCTCTTCCCAGTTTATGAACAAGAGTGGTTTTAGGGGGACGAAAATCACTCCCAGTTGAGAACCACTAATCTAGAGTCTTATTTCCAAAGCTACTCCTGTTGGATTTATCAAATGCTATCTAATAAAGATAGAATTTTGCACATTGAGGATCTGGCTCCCACCTGACTGTGGGTTTCTTAAAGGCTGAAGCCAAGTCTTACATGCACTTGGTTGGCCCTCTGGTGTCTAGTAAACGGCCTTCATCTGTAGTGAGTATTCAAGGAAGGGCCACTGGGCTATGTTTGGCACTAAATAGTCAGTGATATTTTTCAATATTTCCTGCAAAATCAAAGGAAATAAGTTGTGCAACCCTAGAGAAAAATGTAGACGTGGACAACTTAAGAAAACGCTACACCCCAGGATTCATCCTCCAAGATAAATCCAGGGTGCAAATTCTTTTGAACAGCTTTTGCATATTCTTATAAAAAGCTTTTTTGCCCTCAAAGTCAGAAGAGTTTAAATAAACTCTTCAGGAATCCAAAAGGCAGTTACTGCCACCTGACTGACCTGTGGGTTAAAGTTGACAGTGATCTGCCTTGTCTCTGGGTCTCGTTTCAGCAGTGGTTGGGAAAGATTGTACTGCGACTTCTCCGATACCGTCTGACACCAGTCCTCATAGAGTCTTGTCTCATACCTGCGAGGATCAAAGACAACAGCCACCTCATAAGCACCCTCCCAGCCCCCCAGTGCCTGGTCATGATCTATAACATGAACTGAAGAAGCTATTTGTCATTGACCCGGCCAGGCCGTGGCAGCTCCGGCAGGTAACCACTAATTTCTAAAGGTGGCCTAGCTTAAACCAGAGGAGAGTGAAAGGGAGACTCCATGGGGTCTTTTGGGGGCATAAGGGAAGTTGTGATTATTCTCAGTAGGTGCTGGAGGAAGTGACTAGGGAAGACTTGCTCTCACACTAATCTTCATGCAGCTCCTGTGTGGTCATTGACCATTCAGTCATTACACATTGACTGAGCACCTACCATGTGCTGGGCTTGGAGGATAAAAAGATAAACAAGTATCTCATGGTGAAGGTAGCAGATGGTGGGGATCTCAGACAGACAGATCATCGTAAAACAATGCAGCAAGTGCAATCTTAAAGAAATGTACAGGGCACTAGGCATGTAATGGCAGAGGTGGAGGGGGTGGAAGATGACAAGGAGAACGTCAGGGGAGGTGTCATAAGAGAGGTGATGGGGTGATACTTGACGGAGTCTCCGAGAATGAGCAGAGGTTCGTTGGTGAAGGGGGAGGGAGCACTCCTGGCAGAAGCGAGGGCATGGCAAAGGGTAGAGGGGAGAAATGGCAAGACCCACTGGGAGCAAGGACTAGAGATAGTGTCTGCAACTGGAGTGGCAAGAGGGAGGCAAAGGCCACCTCAGGGAGAGCTTTCCACGTCACACTAAGGAGATGAGAGGGACGGCAGAAAGGTCTCCCAGCTGGTTGTGGTGGGGAGCAGTGGCGTTATTGGATTGGTGACAGTCTGAGCACGGAGGGGCCCAGACCTGGGGGCAGGGAGGCCCATTAGGAAGCTGCCACAGCAGCTCAGACCAGAGAGGTTCCAAGCTCTTGTGAAGATGTTGGTGGTGTAGAAAATAAGGAGTGGATGGACTTGAAGCTATATGGAAGGAAAAAGGGGTGGAACATGGGGTGCATCTGGCAAGTGGAGGTGCCACCAACTGATTTGTGTAAAGCAATGCTAAGCATAGTCATAGGCACAACCATAATGTTCACTATCCTCCCCTGAATCAGGAGAGAGAGCAAATGGCAGAGGGAGAAGGCAAGCCACAGCTGTTTCTAGACTCTGCAAAAGACTCAGCTTGAAAGCAAGAGCAACTATAAGCTCATATAAAATTTTCATTTTTATAATTTCTCCATAAAAAAATACAGGAAGCATTTTTAAAACTTATTCTCTCATTGTGCAGCATGAACTGTTGCTTTCTGCTTAGTGAACAGACGATACAATTTCCCATGACTCCGATGTTGGAGTGCCATGAGTAGCACCCCATTTCTCCTAGCTCTGGGTTGCACCCAGCAAAACTCCACTGGGAAAGTATTTGTGTCTAGAATAGAGCTGCATTCCCCAGAGACCTTGTGTGTGCAACCCAGAAATACAGTACTGACAAATATCATGGTTATAACATAAAGCACAGAGTGACATTTCAGAGCCACTGAGGAAGCTGCACAAACTCAGAACTGCAAAAGGCATCGTGGAGGCTATGCAATTTGCAAAACAGTACAACCCAGAAGCTGCTTACTTTTCCAGCAATGAGAGCATATCTTCATATTTTTGTATCATTCTCCTTCCTTCGGCAGACTCCATGCAACTATCGTACAAAAGAAAAGAATGACATGGAATTAGAAGAAATCAAAATAATTATCTGAGGAACAAAATGCAACCTATAACAAAGAGAGTGAATAGCTTCTTGGGCTGGTTTCTTAATGCACCTACAAGAGCCTGCATTCTTCTTCCCGAACATCCTCCTCTGGCCACTAGAGGTCATCTGCACTTGCTAAAATGCAGTGGGCCCCACAGATGACAGAGATCTCATAACCTTTCTATGGCTCCACCAACGCCCTCACCTAGCTGCTCCAGTTATGCCCAAGGTAAATGAGGTCCTTCAAAGATCAAGATAAAAGGGAATTTGAAATATTAAAGAAAAATTCTAGATAATATAATTTTCTGTATTTAATTAAGGAAAAAAACTATTAATTTATGTAGAGTCATGTTCCACATAATGACATTTCAATCAATGGACCATGTATATGATGGTTGTCCCATAAGATTGCAATGCAGCTGAACAACTCTATCGCCTAGTGACGTCATTGCTGCCACAGCATCATGACCATCACCTCCAGTATTCAGCATAATCACAAGCTGTACAGCCTAGGAGCAACAGGCTGTACCATATAGCCTACGTGTGCAGTAGGCTACATCACCTAGGTTTGTGTAAGTGCACTCTATGATGTTAACACAATGAAATTGCCTTCGATGCATTTTTCAGAACATATCTCTGTCTTAAGAGATGCATGACTGTACATAACATTATATACATACATATAAGTATACAAATATATATATCAATGTATATATGTATATACACACACATATATAAAGATATTTTCCCTTCTCTGAAATCCACCTAGGATACGTGATCAGAAACACCTCCACTCCTTGATGCATTTATATGACAGTCCCTTCCACCTCTCACCCCCCCACATGTGTGCACATGCAATGCACATACACGTACATGCAAACACACGTGTGCTCACATACACATACTCAGAGGCTTCCTCAGGAATTGTGAGGACCATAGAGGACGGTGAGCAGAGTCTGGCCCGAGGCACTGCTACCCACAGCTGTTTCCCTTGGTTTTGACACTTGCTCCAAAACTAAATGAGAGTCCAGCTCCTGGGAAAATAGGCGAGGTATCTTTAATTTTCAGAAACCCTCGCACTAACTGTGTGGAGGTCTGTTTTTGTTTGTCCTGCTAGCAAAATGAGGCGGCTTATTGCAAAGCTTCTTTAAAATCCATTTGCTCTTTAAACCAACACAGGCTTTCTCCACCGGATCCCTTGAGCTTTCCACGTAAGCCCTCACGCCTGCAGAGAAAGCACTGGATTTGCTGGCATTTTCTTCCCCAGTCGCCTAGCTTAGTTCCTTTCGTGATGAATGAGCAGATGAATCTGCAAGGCAGCAAGATGTGGAAAGTGCTTCAGACCGATGGGTGCTCTCTCCTTGCAAGCTGTGGGATTTCCACAAGCCCCACAGTCCCCCAGATCTCAGTATCTGGCATAGAATGAGGCCACAGCAGAGCAAGCCTTCTCCCGTCACCTTGCAGCTTAGGGAAGTCACAGGGAAAAGTGCAGTGAAACGCCCTGTAGCTTCCCTTTGGCTTCATGGTAAGGAATTGAAAACATTTTTAATAACCAATAAATACATATCATAGAGTACAAACTTGAATTCATTTTTAAAACAAATGGGAATTTTAGAGGTGACTGTAGTGTGCCATCCACACCCCCTCTTGGGACCAGTCACTCGTAACCAATGCCCGACCTCCTCCTACACCTGCCCCCCTCACACCAGGAGTGTTGACTGCTGCTGAAGCCCAGGTGCCTCCCTCTCTGGGAACAGCCTCAGCCGTAGAGAGCCACCTTGCCCAAGGACACGCCTCTCCCCGGGAAAGCCCACAACCAGCTAGCTGATGTGGGGGTACCAGGGCCTGGCAGCTCTGAAGGGCCAGAGTTCCTGGAGGATCAGCTGAGGCCTCTGTTGCAACTCTCTGCAGCTCCGTAGCCCAACTTTTCCCTCTTCCCAGTCTCGGTCCTCTCACTCTTCATCAGCTCCCTTCCTGAGAGCATCTCTATGAAGTCCTGCACACCGCTCAGCCTGTTTCCTAGGAGTCAGACCTATGACAGCTACTGCAGTCCACATTCCTAGAAGCTGGCCCAACACTCTGCCCGACTCCACTCACTTATCTTCTCCTTCCTGCCTTTGGGGCATGACTGAGATGCAGGAGGGGCTTGGCTCTACTCCTGGCCACACTTCCCATGGCTGGGTCCCCCAGAAGAGCTCTGGGCCAGGAGCCCTGAGACCCAGACACATCTTCCAGTTCTTTCCTTGGCTGTGTCAAGGACCTTAGACATGGCACCTCACTTCTCTCTGCCTCAGTTTCTTCATCTGCAAAATAAAGGGCTTGCCCAGATCACAGCAGACCGCTGCAAATAGATCACTCAGTGGGGAGACCTGATCCACAGGCATGCTTTGTCAGACATGTGCAGAGTTTGAGAAAAAATGGAATCTTTGGTCATTTTAAAGTTGGATGCAAACTTTAAAATCCAGATTTCCAGCTTCTCTCTAACAGTTAGATTGCTAACACTGGGTCTGCTTTTCTGCTTGGCCACACAGGCGTGGAGCAGGAGCAGCCCCTGCAGACCCCATCCAGCTGTCTGGCAGCACCGCCTCACTACCCCATGCATCTGCCTGGCCTCTGGCAGTGTTCAGACTTCCCACCTGGACCGGAGGGTCTCTGAGGTCTTTCCTAGCTCCAAAAAGCCCGTGATTCCAATGGCCAGACTTCAATTCTTTTGTTTCTGTTGTGTTTTCCAAAGCTGGGTGTTTTCAACAAGACTAAGACTTTTAGAAAGAGGAGTCAGAGAAAGATTGCCCTTCAATAGGCAGCATCCTGAACACGACACTGCGAGCAGCTCTTGCCTCTCACACTGAGCGGCTGAGACTGAGACTCTCTCGGTTTCTGGACTCAGTTGTGCAGCAAGCCAGCGGATTCCAAACCTGGTCACCATCGAAACCACAGGGAGAGCTTGTTGAAGAAGCAGATTCACAGCCCAGATTCGGATTCAGCAGGTGACAGTGAGGCCCCAGAACCTGCGCCTTTAACAAGTGCCCCAGGGTAGTCCTAACACACACACGGGGTCTTCACACCATACTCTGGGAAACACTGGGCTTCGTTATTTTCCAGTGGCCTCAGCAGCAAAGAGACATTACGTCAGGGGGAGCAGTGTGAAGAGCCCCACAGAGCTTGACATCCCTGATGCATTTTCCTCCAGAAACGAATCCCACGGACCCACAGGAGCCAGCCTGTGTCCTGCCAGGCCCCACCGAACACCAAGGGATCTGCTCAGAGACTCCGGCGCATCCGTGGTATTTGGCCCATAGGTGTCTGGTCCCCCTGCTGGAAGTGGGAAGGAACGAAGACGATTTTCACGCCCTGGGTAACTGAGCTGCGTGTCTGCAACACTCAGGATCCAGAGCAGGAACAGCAGCATAAACCAGACCTGCCTCTCGGGAGCGAGATACTCACGGGTGTGTGATGCGTCTGAAGTTGTCAAAGGGACCCTGGATGCGCTGCCTCAGCTCCTGCGTCCAGCGGAGGCCCCCAGCCACGGCCGGCATGTTCTTGTGCACCGGGGAGAAGCCTGGGGACACGGCACAGCCAGACTGAAGCCAGGCTACAGTCCCCAGCCCTCTCCACCCTAGGAATGCCTCCTGCCAGGTTCTCCACTTCTGTCTCATCTACCTCCTGACTAAAGTCACCCCAGGCTCACAATGAGGAGTTCCTGGGAGGTTCTGTTAAAGAGGACAGAAGAGTGGCCCTGAGAAAAACACAAACAGTGTCAGGGGACCTGGGCCCCCTGCCTGAGCCATTCTGATGTGATGAGTGTGGCAGGGCCCAGTCATGGGTATTTTTAGAAGCTTTCAAGATGATTCTAATTGTACAGTCAGAATTGAGAAACACTGCCTTATACCGACAACTTAATCTCTCTGGGCCTCAGTTTTCTCTTCTATAAAATGGAATAATATCTTTCCTGCTTATTTAACTTCCAGGGTTTCTATGAGAATTCCATGAGGCTATGAATAAGAAAGGCCATGTGGATTATAGAGCACTTGGCCGGGTGAGTGCAGCCTAGATATTCTTACATTGGTCAGGCCCACCCAGAACCCAATGTATGTAGTTCATTTGAACCCAAATGAACACTGGGTTCATTTACTTATAATTAGTTGTCAAGATTTAACAAATGTGAAATTTCATTTTTAAAAAAAATCTCAGATTTTAGCTCCTCTGATAACATTAGAAGATTGGCAACAATCAGCTGGCATTTGCAACCAGCAGCTGGAGCTCAAGTGTGGACACTTCCTTTTTGCCCACCATGGGCTCTACCATTCCCTGGTGTCACATGCTCAAGCCAGGTCCATTATTTGCATTTTCTGCTTGTCCTCTGTGATAGGCAAAATTCTAATATGACCTCCACGGACCCTCACCCATGCATAATCCTCCCCCCATAGGGTGGGTGGGGTGTGGACATGATGGAATCTCACTCCTGTGGTCACGTTATGTCCTATGGCAGAAGAGAGAGGGCCCTGGGTGGGCCTGACCTAATCAGCTGAGCCCTTTGAAAGCAGCATGTCTTCTCTCACTGGTGGAAGAAGAGGAAGGTAGAGATTTGAAGCATGAAGAGATGCAATGTGCTGTTGCTTGCTTGAAGATTGAGGTGGCTCTGTGGCAAGGAATGCAGGTGGTTTCTAGTTGCTGACTGTGGCCCTGGCTGACAGCCAGCAGGAAATGGAGACCTCACTGCTACCATCACAAGGAACTGGATTCTATCAACGGGACAGAGCTTTGCCCCAGCACCCCCAGACGCAAAGTCAGCCTGTCCAACACCTCGATTTTAGCCTTGGGATACTCTGAGTGGAGAACCCAATGTAGCATGCAGGACTCAGGGCCTACAGAACTGTGAGCTGAAAGATGGATGTCGCTATAAGGTACTAAGGTTGTGACCATTTGTTAAGAAGCAATAGAAAACCAATTCAGCCTCTGAAGGCATTTACATTTTCAAACTCCTTATTTTATTGTAAGAAGTCACGAGGATATAGGCAGAGCACTGTGGCTCACGCTTATAATCCCAGCACATTGGGACGCCAAGGTAGGAGGATCCCCTGAGGCCAGGAGTTTGAGTCCAGCCTGGCCAATATAGCAAGACCCCCTCGCTACAAAAAATAAAATAAAAAAAAAATAGCTGGACATGGTGGCCCATGCCTGAAGTCCTAACTACTTGGGATGCTGAGGTGGGAGGATTGCTTGAGCCTAGGAGTTTGAGGTTGTTGTCAGCTATGATTGCACCACTGCCCTCCAGCCTGGGTGACAGAGTAAGACCCTGTCTCAAAGAAAAAACAAAAAGGAAAAAAAGAAAAAGAAAAAAAAAGAAGTCATGAGGATAATCGCACATAAAGCTGAGCTGATGACAGATCTGCAGGGAATGACTTCCTAAGTGTTGGCAATTCCTCATGACCTCACCCTGAAACCCATTTATACACATAGTGGTCCTGTGACTCAGCTACTTAAAAACATTTGATAATTTCTCCTTCCCTGAATAATGAGGTCCAAATTCCTTCACATGGCCTCAGAGCATTTCACAAGCTGACCCTGAACTCCATGGCTGACTTGATGTCCCTCAGCACTCCTTGTTTTATGGCAGGCAGTCCCGACCCACATCTCCACATCCTCTCATGTCTTTGCTTTGGGGGCCTTTGCATCCCCTCCTTTCCTGTTAGTCTCCCAACTTTCAGGGCTCAGATCAAGACCATCTTCTCCATAAACACAGGCTTGAATCTCCCAGCCACATGCATCTTGTTTTGTTACCTTTCCTTATAACTCAAGCCGGGTACAACTCACATTCTATGGACAGCCACCTTTTAGGATTAATTATTTTATTCTTTACCCTGACCTGCCACTGTTTACAGTGCCCACAAGCATGCCTTGCATACAGCAAGGACTCAAGAAATGTTTCTAAAACTTAAATGAATTTGTGTTTTGACTTTTAAACAAATAAGTCAGGGCATCTAAGCATTGTAATAAAAATGGAGACATCACACCGTGACATGGTACTGCCCTTGGCAGACTCCTGGGGCTCCTCCCACCAGAAGCATGGTTGCTATGGCACTGAAGAGATAAGGAACTTTCCCTTCAATGTGAAAATCTGCTGTGGAATTGAAGTATGTTGACGATTAGTCAGTGTGGCAACAGTGATCAAGGGTCAACTCATACATGGTGCCAAGGTCTCAATTGACCAGAAGTGGTCAAGACTGCACCGCTCTCAGTCAGCCTGCCAATCTCAGCCCCAGATACAGGGAAATCCACAGTTAGGTGAACTCTACAATCACCCAAGATGGTCTGGAATTTCAGGCAAGAAGGTTGTGCTTGCTCTTCTTGGAGAATATCATAGATCCATAGATGGACATTTAACAAATATAATATGGGCGAGTTGCTTCTTCCCAATAACAGAGCTTCCCCACCAAAATCCCCTGCAACAAGCCTACCAAGTTCTGCCTCTTCCTGGACATGCTGACTGTAGATCATCCTCACCACATCCAGGTCTTTGCTGAACATTCGGAGGAGGACCGGGTATTTATCAGATGCATCCTTCGCTACCAGTGGTCTTTCGAGGAGGTTTCCTGCTATGTCCAGCAGCTATAGAGAGAGCGGAGATAAGAGAGGAAAACATCACAGATTACATCTTTCCAGGGTTACATAAATCCTGTTTCCTGGTTTTTACTTTGTATGCCAGCCAATGTAACAGAGGAGGGGCTTGACAGGTGATCATTAATATGTGGATACTCATAGTCTTTCCCTTCTCCTCTGCTTCTAAAGGAGGACTCCCACCTGCTCTCTTTGGTTGCAAAAATCTGGACAAAGAGTAAAACAAAGAGAAAACTAAGATGGTAGAAAGGTTAAGTTGAGCTACATAATAAAAACCTAAAACAGAAGAAACGTGATGATGGAAAAGAAAAGGCTGAAGCTAAGTGGGCTGGCTGTTGGGGAGAATTTGGAAGGCTAAAATTTGAGAGTGGGAGTAAGAGAAATGTTTCAAGGACCAGTTGCCCTGAGAATGGCAGTGGTGCTGGGACTAGTCTGAAGATGTTCTCCTGTGCACTAAACTGTTCCACGCCCTTGGGGTTGTTTCCTGGAGCAGCAGCGTCGAGCTGTGAAATGCTGTTAATTACTTTTTGGTTCCTGGATTGTGTTTCTTTGACTGTGATGCTGCAGTGAGACTAGGCCATATAGGACTCCAGTCGTATTAGAATACACCAGTACGCTGCATCTGAACTCGCCTTCCACTATAACTTCTCATCTCCACCTTGTGTTTCGAGTCAGGGGTTGACAGAATACAGCGGTGGATGTCCAAACCTGGCCAAACCTGTCCCATGGCCTCAGTGCACAGTTTTTACATTTTCAAAAAGAAGGTTTTTAAAAAAAATAATAAAGAAGAATATATGATAGAGAACATATGTGCCCACAGTCTAAAATATTTATCATCCGGCCTTTTGAAGAAAAAGGTTTTCCAGTGCTTGCTTTAAGTACAAGAGACACAATGTAAAGTGATATCCACATATCCTAAAACCGAAAGCTGAGTGGACCCCATTTGTCTAAGACCTCATGCTCTTTCTTCTACCACTGCAATTCACATTGGGCCATTTTGCTTCATGACATTCAAAGCCTGGAAAACGGACAAGCTCCAGCGGCAGGTGGCATGGACTCAGATGGACTTAGATGGCTCTGAGAAGTCCTGGGTCTTTGGGGAATGTCATGGGGAATTGCCCAGGGCAGAGAAGAGTGACATATAGGTCCTGTTCAGATGTTTTCCAGGTCCAACAGTTTGACTAGGTTTCTTTAATGACTCCAGGGCACACCAAAGACTCTCTAAACGTGCTGAGCCTTCCATTGAAGGCTCTAGAACCTCCCTCTTCCCCAAAAAATGATCACCCAGATCTCTGGAGTAGAAAGTAGCTCTGGCTTGATGGAGGCACAGACAGTAGGTCTCCACTGTGTTCTGCGGAGGTCTCCACAGCAGGTCTCCACCTCCTACTGGGAAGGTACAGGCATGTGCACCAAGTGACCACTGCGGCCAGCCTGCATCCTCTGACTCCAGGTCTTTGACCTGGATGTGCCCTGTCTGTTCATGTCCACCGAGGGCACACCTAGTGGTTAGACAATCTAACAGCAGCGACAGGGGATCTGGAGTCAGGTGATCTCTCTGGCTCTACTCGTCAACCTGAAAGAGAACTTCTTTGCATGAACTTATATGCATTGGAGCTTTTGCTTTGGCTGAAAGAAGAAGGAAGGGCTTTGGTTTCTTGTTGGTGAGATGAAAAAAAGAGAGAAACAAAGCAGGCAGAGAAGACTGGATGGTTCCCATGGGCTGGTTGGAAGCCCTGTTGAGAAGAGGAGTCAGGGTCAGAATATAAAGAGTCCGATTTTGTGAGAGCCCTTTGAGACTCTGCGAACAAGCAGTGCTGCTTTGGGGACCAGGTACGAAGGTGAAAATGTCTCCCTCTACACTTCTGCCCAGAACCCATAAAATTTCAAGGATTGGAATTTTTGAAACCCAGAGAGAAATGCCCTTGGGCACAAACACAGACATTTTCATGGTGGGAACTGTCAGAAGAGCAAATGAAATTTCCAAGGGAGGCTGTAGACGTGTAGTAAAGACACACAATGATTCCGAAGACAGAGCTACTTGAGAATACATGTGCAGCTTCCCTTGAGGACTCCTTGAAATCCCTGGTGCAGAGGGATAGAGGATAGGTAAGGCTTGGCTTCCTCAACACATGAATGGAGTTCTAGCTTTGCAAGTTATCTGGGTGGTAGAGTCTCAACTAGCCATGACAGTTAATGGCATATGGGATCATTTTGTAGATAAACTGTAAACCCCTTCCTTAGAATTCAAATGACTGGGGTGGGGGGGAATCCCAAAAGTCTTCCTATGTGAGTTATACAACAGCAGGTATTTATTAAAGGTAACATACGTATACTTGATGATTGCTAATGAAGCCTGGCACATCGGGGTTACCCGAGATTCTAGAATAGCATGGATCCAGGCATCCAGGGTTGAAGCCCCTTCTACAATTGTCCCACCAGTCACAGAGTCTACATTTGGACATTTTTAGTGACTGGAAACTTAACTTCTTGTCCAGGAAGTCCATTTTATCTTACACAGCTTTGACAGAAATTTTTTCCTCTATTGAACCAAAATTCACTTCCTTGTAACTTCCACTGATTAGAGAATGAGCCTCTTCGTAGCTTATAGAAGACCTACCGCGCCCCACCAGGTCTTCACGACTCAGCATCCTCAGTCATGCCGCCGTTTATCTCCTCATCGTCCTACGCGGTCCCCTCCGTACTCTTGGTACCACCTGATCTGGCAAGATGGGGCAAGAGCGCAAGTCTTCTTATTCTAGTCACTGATGCCTGAAACCTATCATCCCTTCTCCTGCAGGCTGAATCAACCTCGCAGCAGTGGTTCACCGGCCACGGATTGCAGAGCCGTGGTTTCGGGATGGTGACTACAGTGCACTTTCTCTCGTTTAATGGTCACCCTATGGATAAAAGTGTGGCGCCTAAGGAGAGCATCACAGAGGAAACTCTCTTTTTACGTTGTCATGTTTTCAGAAAAGCGTAAGTAAAGAGCCCGAGAATCCCAATTCTGCACTTCCTTGCCCTAGGACACTTGTGTCCCTCTCTACCAGATTAATGAGAATAATTAATATTTTCAGGAGCAACACAGTGGGAAGGGTTTCCCTATGGTCCTCTGATGCGGGCTGGGGGAGTATCCAGGACAGGGGTGGCTCCTACTCCACGTGTGCAAACCTTAAAAGCATGCTCCAAACCAGGCATGTCGTCAAAGGCTTGGATAAAGATCGTCCCCAATCTTCGGTCAAGATCTTCCACTCTCTGGTTAAATTCGGAAACGTCGTTTTCAAAGTCCTGAAGGGACACCACATACAAATATAAGAAAATCGTGATTTTCTGAAAGCCAATCCCACAATGCTCCTCGCTGCTAACCTTTGCACTTCTACTGGCTATGCCAATAATTTATTTTAACTTTCTAAAATTCAACGTGGTATGGCTTAGTTTTTAATCTGTGTGGAGGGGTGACCCCATGATTGCAGCATTTTTACCTGGGGGCTCTGGGCAGAATGGTGAAGCGAATCAATGAGAGGTCGGTGTCCCTTCTGCCCCTTCTGTGTCTCTTTCTTCCTCTTCCTGAAGCCCCTTCTCTCTCACCCACAATACCAGCTCGTGTACCCCAAAACCACCTCAGCAGCAACAGCCCCAACAATGGGGCTACTCCAACATTACCACCTACTTTCCTTCCTAGGAAAGTAGTCAAAATCCTATTTTTTCTGTGAACTCAAACTAATCTAGCAATTAGCAGGAAAGTGAGCTAATTAAACTAATACAAACTATTTCTTCTACATACACCTTAATTGGTTAAGACAGGAACTAGCCATTGTTCCTAGGTTGCCAAATTTAGCAAATAAAAATACAGGGTACCCAGTTATACTTGAATTTCAGATAAACAGTGAATTTTTTTTTTTTAGTTATGTCTAAACTGTCGTAGTTTATCTGGCAACCCAAAGTGTATTTTCCTTCTTAGAACGTAGCAATTTTCAGAGAAACTTTGTTAACTCAGATCTCTAGTTTGTGGAATTATTTGTTATTATTGTTTTACAATAGTAATGCATATGCATATGAAAAAAGAAAACAAAGAAAAGTAGGAAAACAGAGTATAGTTCTACTATCCAAACCCAACCACATCGACATTGTGGTATGTTTCTTTGTAGTTTTTTCCCTGTGCACAGGATTTTGTTTTGTTTTGTTTTATTATATGGTAGCAAACACATTTTATACAGCTTGCCTTTTAGCTCTGCAGCCCACTTCTTAATCCTACTTTTGACTAATGGGATTTTTAGAAAGCAGTTATCATCCTAGGTCTGGCCAACTAAGATCTCCCTGATTTCAGTTCTGTCTGAAGTTGCTCAGAGCAGACTCCTGTCCTGATTTCTCTCTCCTTTTCCATTTGCATACTCCGAAAATCCCTTCTCCAGTAACACTCCAGTCCCTTCTCAGGGAATGTCATTCTGTGTCTCCACACTGGCCCCTTTTCCTTTCCTCATCCTGTGTACTCTGTTGGGAACCAGGTTCTGATCAGAAAAACTAGGCTGAGGCTTCACATCCCCCTCCCTCCCCAAGCTGCTAGTAAAAACCTGTCCAGGTATGCCTGGCTCTGCTGGGAGCTGACAACTTTCTTCTTCCAGTTTTACAAAGGTATAATTGACAAATAAAAACTGTGTATATTTAAGACGTACAATGTGATGTTATAATATATGTGTACTTTGATTACCATAATCAAGCTAAGTAACACATCCATCACCTCACATAGTTACCATTTTCTTTTTTATTTTTATGGTGAGAACACTTAAGATCTACCCTCTTAGAAAATTTCAAGTATACAATGAAGTGTACTTGAAATTGTTAGCCATGGTCACCATGACTTAGATCTCCAGAATGTATTCATCGTGCACAACTGAAACTGTGTGCCCTTTCACCAACACCCCCATTGCCCTCTCCCCTCATCCCCTGGCAGCTGCCACTCTCCTCTGCTTCTGTGAATTTGACTATTTGAGATGCCTTGTGTCGGTGAATCAGGTAGCATTTGTCCCTCTGGGCCTGGCTTATTTCACTTAGCTTAAAACTTTTGAAGCCACAGGGTGGCCCAGACCCCACTGTCATCTCATGCCCACCTCAGCATCTCTGAAGCCCTGGGCATCACTGAAATCCGGGGTGTCATTAGTCCAGAGCAGTTAGCAGTTGGAAAAGGCCCTCTCTCCCTGATATTTCTCCTGACACAACGAATAATAATAATTTCTCCTGACACAAAGGATAATTAATAAAACCACTGGTCATAAAGCCAAAGAAAATGCAGAGGAAAAATGCAAGTAATTACCTAAACCCTACGGGCAAGAGACACCAGGAGAAAGAGACAAAGCTTGCAGTTCAGCCCTTCCAAGCCCTACCATGCTTTGGAGGTCGAGGCAGTTATCAGAGGACTCTGAGAAGACCCTGTACATCTCCTGAAATTCCTCATACATTCTCTGGACCTGCTGGCTCAGGGCATTCCCTCGGAGGCCACTAAACTCCAGCTTTCCCAGTTTGTGGAAATCCAAGGCTGTCTTCAGAAGATCCTATGTGGACAGTTCACAAAAGGGTTAAAATAGTAATAATAATCATGACAACAGTGGATGGGAGAAGCTGGAAACCATATGGGGGTGGTGGTTGCTTAGGAAAATGTGAAGCATGATTAGTTTTGCAACCTTATTATTAGATTGGGTTGGTAAAAATAACTCTTGGTTAAACCCAGTAACAAAACAAAGAGAAAGTACAAATAAAATTCACACAAACCAAAATAACTAAATAAATAAGTAAAATTTATGCTTCAGCCTCTCTCTGACTTTGTGATCTTTAATAAATGATGACATATAATAATAACAAAACTATTTACACGATTAGTGGCTTTACCACTGATTTTTACAAAATAGTCTGTTTCACAGGGACCATGTTATTTCGTTCTAGAATGATAGCTATCGTTCTAGCGATAGGGAATGTTGACAGGAAAGCAGATCCTCCAAATAGTCCCGAGGACAAGCCCAAGGTGACACCAGCCTTCTTATCGACTTCTTCTGCCGCGGGAAGAAACTCCCTGCAGAGTGCCCTTGCCAGGCATGCCACGCCCTGTGGCCAGCTGGGGGCAGTGGACAGGTGCTTACCAGCTCTGTGTTGGGTTTCTTCATCTGTGATGGGACAACAACACCACCCATGGCATGGCGGTGAGAGCTGAGCAAGTTAGCTCAGGCCTCGGAGTTAGGCCAGCGCCAGGCACGCAGTAAATACGCGGCACCAGTGTATTCCTGTCACTGACGTTGATGTGGCAGCGTTTCAGCTGTGCTTGGGTTAAATGACAGGTGCACAACACAACCCACAAGCCTCGAGGAGGAGCCCTCCTGTGTCCATGGAAGCTGCTTCACCTCTGACAGGACGGGAGCCTCCTGAGCACGTCTAACTGGGCAGATTGAATTTATCCCTCGTGAGCATCTGCCTAAAATCACAAAACCAGCAAACGAAGACGTGCTATGTCCATGCCCCTTGGACAGGAAACAGTAAGGTAAACGTTACCTTTGTGTCGTTTTGGCAAACATTTTGTGAAGGACCTCTGGGAAGGGGTCCTCTACCCTGGAGGGCTGAAGGAAGTGCACTATGACACGGATGCTATAAAACCCCACAAGCCCGGCCACCACTGCAGGAAACTCCCCCTGCCCGTGGCCGCGGCTGCGGTTGACCCATCAGCACAGGCTGCCTGGCTCTTTTCTCTGGCTGGGACACCAAGTCCAGGAGCAGTGACAGAGGCCCTGGTAAGTGTGGGGAAGCTCTGACGTTCCTTGCTTTGCCAGGAGGGGACCTGTGCAGCCTTGGGCCGTCATCTAACAATCCCGTTTTTGCTCTGCTGTGTTCAGTGGCTGGCAGTAAGTAGCTAAAGTGGAGAAGGGAGAAGAGGAAAGACACTAGCCAAGGAAGGGAAGACAAATCAGGGAGGGGCTCTTGTCATCAATGGTGGGAAACAGGGAAATCTTTATGTAAAATTAAGTTCAACTTCATATATCGGAAAGAAAATCGAAATGAATTTTATTGAAATGAAATTGACTTCAACAGTAATTCAAATCTCTCATAAGGTGCTTAGCTGGAATCGGTTTTATAGGGAGAGACATACTTGTGCTGTGAAATGTTACCTTGGTGCTCATTCTTCATAATTCTGTGGATGTCAATTTCAATTTTTAGGAAATACTACCTAGCTATTTTAAAAGACAGATGCATTTTGATATGTTTGATTACATCAGAAAACTGGGTGATAATTCTGTTACACTATTTTATTTCTCAAGGATACTCAAAGCATGGTCTTGGGGACTCACTGGGAGGTGTTTCCTGTCCAGTCTATCCTAGGTATCAGAGAAACATTTATTTAACTATTCTATTTTTGGAAAGTTTGGTCACTAAAAACAAAGGATATTTACACTGTTTTAACTAACTTAACATACACATGGTAGACCACACATTTATTTGGGGCTCAATTCAAAGTCTTAGGCCTTTCTTCACCCTTCCATGAAAAGAACTATCCTTACCCACTTTTCGCCCAAACTCTCTCTCTCTCTATCTTTTTTTTTTTTTTTTTGAGACAGTGTCTCACTCTGCTGCCCGGGCTAGAGTGAGTGCCATGGCGTCAGCCTAGCTCACAGCAACCTCAAACTCCTGGACTCAAGTGATCCTACTGCCTCAGTCTCCCAAGTAGCTGGGACTACAAGCATGCGCCACCATGCCCGACTAATTATCTATCTTTTTATTTTCAGAGATGGGGTCTTGCTCTGTCCCCCAGGTTACAGTGCAGTGGAACAATCACAACTCACTGCAGCCTAAAACTCCTGAGCTCAACCAATCCTCGTGCCTTAGCCTCCTGAGTAGCTAGAACTACAGATGCATGCTACCATGCTGGGTTAAATATTGCATATATTTTTGAGGAGATGGGGTCTTGCTCTGTTGCCCAGGCTGGTCTTGAACTTCTGACCTCAAGGGATCCACCTGCCTTGGCCTCCTAAAGCGCTGGGGTTACAGACATGAGGCAGCACCCCCATCCTCCCCTGGAGTCTCTATCTCTTCCCTTTGCTTTAATTTCTTCAGAGCTCTTATCACATGCTGGCGGTGTAATACATTATTTGGAATTATATTATATTCTTTGCTTATTTTCTGTCTAGTAGGTTGTAAATGCCCCAAAGGTATCCTGGTATCTCCAGTGCCTGGGAGAGTCTCTGACACTGAACAAACATTTGTGGAATGAAGGAATACCTGCTCTTTGCTTTTTGACTTAGCTACAACATGTTCAGAAGAACGTCACAGGATGATAGAGGACCTAGGGACCGTGACCTCTGAAGTGCAATTCGTGAAAACAAAGGAAATCAGACAAGACAAGAGAATTAGGAAGCAAGGCATTTCAGTGTTTAAAAGACCTTCATCAAGTGCAAAGCAGAACCCTCCATGGTCCTACTTTGAGGGCAAATGAGTGAACAGGACAGAGAAGTAAATTTGGCCTCACCATGCAGGTTGAACTTATGAAATTGCTGGTATGTGATCATTTTGACCTAAAAATGGCTATTTCCTCTGGTTTCACTTAATAAAACTGAACCATCTAATGCCTGGACACATCCAGCTGTGAACAGACTGGGCTGTGAATAGAGGGAGGGAGCTCTCTACCACTGGATGGGTTTTAATATAAGTTTGATGTCAGAGGTATTGTAGAAAAGAGTTCTAAAGCACGTGGGAAATTGTCTCACAACTGTAGACACAGGATCATTGTATTGACCAAGGCTATGTCTTCAACTCTTAAATTATTTAAATGTAAGCTCTTTTCATCCTTTAAAAATCCCCATAAAACAGATAAAAGGCCATTTAAACCAGTGAGAGGTTTAAATGATATTTTTTAAATACCTATTTTTATCCATCACCATCATAAACACATGAAATTTATCATGCTATATATAGGCTGAAAATATCAGCTTCAGGGAGAGGACATATAGAGTCATGGAAATAGACTAGGATCTGGGGCCAAAGAGCTGAGCCCCGAGCTCACACAACCCTGGCTATGCCATTTACTAGCTATGTGGCTTAAAGCAAGCCACCCAACTTTTCTAAGCCTCACTTTCCTAACCTGCAGATGGGAACAACAACACTTAGCTCGCCATGGGATTACAGAGTCACATGGAAAGTGCCTTTGTAGGACTTCAATAAATGGCAGCCACCATTTGGTGATGTCATCTGCTCAGGTTGATGGCTATTAGATGCATAATGGCTTATAAAGGGGACATTGAGGTGCCCCTTTGGAGACAGATATTACAAACAGCACTGGGGTCCCAGGCAGCTTACTGGACTGACTGGGCCCTATTCATATGAAAAACTGCGACATTTAATGGTGGTGGCAGGTGGGGGATTGCAGGGAGGGGTTCAGTCCGTGCTCTGGTTCCTGAGATCAAGAATCAAAACCAGGGGTAATGGCAAGACCCACCAACAGCATTCTCCAGGGAGAGGTCACGCTGCTCATCTTAAAAGAAATGTCTTCCGAATTCATTAAGGGAGAGCACAAAGCAGACATTCACAGATGAAAATCTCAAAAGGTCATTTGGAAAAAGACTGTTTTCTTTACCTTTCGACTGCCACCGACCTGATGCAGCTAATGGTCTCCTTCGTGACCACATGTTCAAGCCAGGCTAAAAGGGAAGCCGCCCAATTAGGCTCGGAATGAAAGGAGGCTGCAGAGTGGCTGGAGACGGTAGAAAGAGCAAAAGGAAATGCGATGTGGATTAGGTCAGCTTATTACCTATCTACCTGCTAATCACTTTGCATAGAGCCGCAGCAGGAAATCATTCTGTCTCCAAGTGAATCACAGCTTTACAGCAATTTTATAATGACAGAAATGAGGGTTCTCTCCAAGGTGCTTACCACACTGTTTGGAGGAAAGAGGCTGCAGGCAGAAAGGCAAACAGGGGATCTGCAGCATCTACAATAATATGACACAAAAATGAACTCTGTGTGTGTGTGTGTGTGTGTGTGTGTGTGTGTGTGTGTGTGTGTGTGTCCCTGCGCCGGAGCATCGAGCAGGAAGGCAGGATGACAGAAAGAATCAAGAAGCGACCAAATGACTCTTTTTTTCTTCGAGTTTTGACTATTTGCTCAAATTGCAAAGATTTTGTATGCTTCTAGGATTTCCTTAGTAAGCCATAAAGTGAAATAAGGCCCTTTCATGGAATGGAAATTACAATTTTACCTGAATGATTTATTTAGATAAAAAGACCTAGAAATCATGTGGTAAAAATAGAGTGTACAAAGCTAGGATAGAGTGTGTAAGGGTGGAATATAAACCACAAAACCAGTTTGGGATCATCAAAATGGGACAGAGGGAGGAAAGTAGGAAGGCAGGAAAGGAAAGAAGGACGGAAGGAAGGAGGGAGGGAGGAAAACAGACCTTTACAACTCCCTGGAAGATATCAGAGTTTGCTGAAATGACAATACTTGGAACCATATGCCCTTGGGTATGAGTCCCAGCTAAGCCTCTCCCAGCCATGTGATGCCTATGGACAAGTTAATTTATGTGTCGTATTTAACTGTGTTCATATATTAAACTAAGGGTATTGATACATAGCTCTTAAGATGATTGCAGGGATACGAGCTCTGGCATGAGACAGGTTCTTGAAAGATGCTAGTTCTTTATATTTCTATTCCCTTCTTTTCCCTCCACAAGAGTTAGAGCTCTAAGAGATAAGCTGTATCACCCCTGCAATGATGATGAGGAGGACGGCGGTAACTTGAGAATGCAATTATTCCACATACTGCAGACCTGATGGAAACTGCTCAGCAATATACCCCTCCTTCCCAGCTGCCCTCCCACCCCCAGGTAGCTGACACCCAGAGGGGAAGAGTGAATCTGCACAACAAAAGCATCCTGTGCAAAAGAGCAAAAGAGTAAAAAAGCAACACACATCAGAGGAATGGAACCTGGGAGAACTGAGATTAAAAACCAGCCCTTCACACTATGACCCTTTGCGTGAGCATGCAGAGTGCCAAATGCAATTGGTGTCATTTCATTAATTTGGTTTCATGTATTTATTAATTGCAGCTACCATCATTGCAAGGGCCATAGATTGTATTAGAACAGGAGATGAATAAAGCTAAGGTCACGTTAATTCTTGCTGGAGAGAAGCAGATTAATCCCATTTCAAACAGGCATCGATCACAGAGATACACAGAATGTTAACTAAAGGGCTACATGAAATATGCCAGAGGACAAGCTCTGACCTGCATCCCACTGCACGGAGGTGAGGAGGGGAGGGTCAGGGGAGGAGGAAGATAGCAAGGGCAGGGGGACGCTCTGTGCAAATGTTTGGGAGATGAAAAATAGAAGGGGGCAGGAAATAGAAGGAAAGAGGGCAAGGAGCAGCTGCAGGAAGAAGAAAAATCATGAAAATTCAGGGCAGATAAAGCAGTAATGGAAGCTACAAAAAGAGAGAAAGAGGGGAAAAGAGAGAAGGGTGGGCAGTAGGAAAAGGAGGAAGAATTCGGGAAAGGGAAGGAGCTGGGCAGAGCAGCAAAGAAACAAACCACAGCAAAGGAGAGAACACTAAGGAAGGGAAGCAGCAGAAAGACAGGCAGCCTGGTGATGTTCAAGTCAGCCTCTAATTAAACGGGGGCAACTGCTTTTTATGCATCTGTGCCCTTGATTCAGAAAGAAGCAGCGGCCTGAGAGGACTTACTGTGAGGGTAATGACTCCAGAGAAGCTGAGGGCCATGGCTGCTTATGTTTACTGAATACAGTAAACAGGGCGCAGATTAGGCGCCCTAACGCTAGAATAGCTGTCCATATGCAAAGTCCCATCATTAGCATGTGTGCACAGGGCCTGGGGACCCCGCCCAAGCAGTCGTGCTCTGCGGCCATTCCCAGGGCCGTCCTCAGAGCTGAGCGCCTGCAAACCTGGCCGCTGCAAAGCGGGGATGGCGATTCTTTCTCCTGGTCAGCCCAGGCCAGGGGCAGCTTGGAGCCAGAGTGCTCCCCACTTCCGGCTAAACAAAACAGCAGAGGAGGTGATGTCCCCGGAAGAGAGTAGAGGAAAAAAGAGTGTGTGGGCAGGGCTGGTGGGAGCGGAGAGTCCCGCATCAAGAGCTGTGGTGGGAGGAGGAGGACTTCAGGCTGAAGCTGGGTGGTCAATCGTTTATACTCTCCATGACCCCAGTGGAGGAGCTAAGGTGTGCCTTCGTAAGAGCTAGCTCTGGCTTTCTCTCGCATACATTTTCTCTGTCTTTGTGTCCTTCCCCATTTTTTCCCCCTTGGAGAATTCCTATTCCAGTTTCAAAGCTGATTTCATCTTTCTCTCCCTGCTTTTTGTCAAAGCCCTGCTGTTAGGGAACCCTCTTTCTTTCTCCCAATAGCACATCAATTTTGCTTTTATTATGGCATTCAATATACCTCGCTAATGTTTCCCGATTCTGTGTACGCCCCGCCATCTCCTCCATCAGTCTGTCTGCCTGTCCCTATGTCACGGCTACAGGTCCATAAATTTCTTACAGGCAAAACCATATCTCAGTCATCTGTGAAGCTCAGGATCTTGCTCAGTGCGTGGTGCTTGGTAACGGATCAATACTTTTTGAAGGGAAACAAACAGATTCATATTCTCTTATCCTTGTTATCCCGTGGTTTGTTCTGTTCATCACAGATCCTTGCCAACACACCTCTCTTCACTCCAAATCTCTGCTGATAACAGCTGGGAACATGATTCTCATTCCTTCTCTGACCCCTTGGTTCTTGTCCTAACTTGAACTTGACTCTGAATTTCTCAAATCAGTTTGAAAGTATGCATTTCATTTTATTATGCCCATTACCCTCTCCTTTAAGTTCAATCAGCAAATGCATAGCTGCAAAATGTTAAAAGACCTGTCAACCATGTTAAATTCTGAGGATTGAAACAATCAAAAGAAAAAGCCTCCTGTCTTCTCACTCTAATACTTAAACCAAAATCCACATTAATTTTTAAATAGTTAAGGGAAAGACATACCGCTGAGCAAAAGTCATGTTTCTTGTGCACAGGGACACATTGGTTTTGGAGTCTGGGAGCCACCGTGAGGGTTGGGGAATGGAGGAGACATTCAAAGCAGCCAGCTGTGGAGGGATGGCCAGCCGCACCCAGATTTGCTCGCTTTCATTAGTCAGAGGTTATTTGAAACAAAGTTTGCAGTCTATGGGCAATTTGCAAACCAACTGAATTAAGTTGACTGATCGCTTGGGTCTTCTTCCTAAATGGGTCTATGATCAGAATTTCCCAAACTTCTGCTAGAACCACCATTATGTGATGATCAACCCTAACGACAACTAATCATTGAGCCCTTATTATGTGTTCCTTCAACTGATGGAGGGTTGTCGATCAGGTTTTGTTGTTCATTTTCCTATTCCACCTTTGAGTATCTGGACCGCTTACTCCTACGTGGGGCTGTGGGCCTGAGGTGATGAGCACACTCACCCCCACCATGTGCAGTCGTCTCAGAAAGCTGTCCAGCCGCACAAAGACCAGAGAAGACTGGAAATCCCACTCCTTGACTTCCTGGTTCTCTTTGAAGTAAGTGTGGAGATTCTCCCTTCTGTCCTGAAACGCCTGCTTGAAGAAGCTCAAGGTGTCCAAGACCATTTGCAGTTTGTTCTGACTTTCTTCCACCTCACTTCTCAGGAGGTCTTCTGGGCTGAGATAATTAGTGGCCTGGTATGCAAACAGATTAGTGTCACTGAGCCTGGCTGCAGGTGCAGGATATCCCAAACTTGCCAACACCAACTCTGAACTGAATCGTTGCCCAAGTAACATTTTTCACAAGCATAATATAGAAACATCTGACCCCACACTCAGTTCCACAGGTAGATTGGGACCTGGACTTAAGCCAAATCATCTTTGGGACAGAAACCACAGTGATTGGCTCAGGAATGGGTAAATGACCACTCAGAGACAAAGAATCATAATGAGACTTTTGCTGGGCTTGAAGCTGGAGCAGGTGTTCTTTTGTGACTTACTGGCTTTCTGAGTAAAGTAATCCCAGTGTAAGAATTCTTTGGACCATTAATTGTTTTCCTGTCTCCAAGAGACTTGAACCTAGAAAGTTGGGAAGTTGGACTGTAGGACAGCCACCTTCACCACCACAGAGAGGAGCAGAGATAACTGGGTCTTGGGTCATGGTGACATCATCCAAGGCCATATTGCAAATCAGGGCTGAAGCCAGTATTACCTTGGACTTTCAACCAAAAGAGTTCCGGCTGATAAGCATGGAGTGACGGAAAAGTACTGGCCTAGGAGTCAAACAACCTGGATTTGAGTCCTGGTTTGGATATCTTTGGGTGAGTCAGTTAACCTCCCTGAAACTTAACCCACATCCCTAAATAATACCCATAAATAATAAGACCTTCCCTGCCCATCTCTCAGGGTTTATCTGACGATTGACTGAGATCTTGAACATAATGGCACTTCGCAGCCTATAGTGTGCTCCCTAGATGTTACTTATTAGTGACTGTTTAAGCTTGTCCATTGTTTTCTCAGGGTCATCGTTCCTTAGAGGCAAAAGAAGCCAATTAGGGGGGAAGATCGCCCAAACTTCCTTACAGTTTACAGGGCATATGTATCATCACACTGAAGCCTCACAATCACCCAGCAACCCAAAAAGAGATAGGTCCTCTGCTTTTCACCGTTCGTTGCACAGAGAAGAGTGAAGCACAGGGCAGGTAAGTGACTTGTCCTGGCTCACACAGCTGATAAGCAGTGAAGCCAGGGTTTCGTACAGGATCACCTGACTTCAGAGGCTGCATTCTTGATTGCTAGGCTTTGCTGCCAATTTATTACCAATTCCTCTGTACAGATCATTAAGCAGGTTGAAATTCGCCACCTCTCAATTTGCCCCATCTTCAGTCTTACGCAGAGGGGAAAAGAAGACTGGCCCTCACAGGTATTCTAGGGTCACTACAAATGCTTTGTGAATTATTGGCTTCTGAGAGTTAAAATACTGTAATTCAAGTGTGAGAACTCTTTGGACCATAATTATTTCCCTGCCTGGAAAAAATGCACACTTGACTGTTCCCCGTGACGTGGTGCCAGCTAGCCCCAAGGTTGCTGGGAATCCCGGGGCGGCCCACCTGCTGGATGAGAAGGTTGCAAATCTCCTGGAGCAGCACGGTAAGCCTCCCTGGGGAGCGGTAGAACTTGCACGTGGCCCAGATGAGACAGATCACGTGGAGCAGAGGCTGCAGCCGGGGCTTCACCTCCGGAAACTCTGCATTCTCGAGGGTTTCCAGGTGGCGGTGGAGTGGTACCAGGTGCACATGGATATCCTGTGCCTCTGCCAGAGCTGGAGGGAATTGGAGATGGTCACCATTCCCTGCTTGAGGCTCATACCCACCTGGTGGAGCCCTAGTCCCTGGGAAGTGAAAGATCTGCAAAGCAATGACTGCAATTTCTTCCTCAACTGAGAAAGCAGAGAGAAGGCTGGTTCCAGAAACTTTCCAGCTCTTAGGCAGACATCTGGAAATCTGGAGAGCCTTGAAGAACTAGAGCAATGGTCTGAGGAGTTCTTTCTCCCAACGTTCCTCTACTGGGATTTCTCCCTGGCCCTCCCCGCCCCAGTCTGGAGCTCAGTGTGTAGTAGAAACACCACTCAGTAAATATTTGCTAATTACTTTGCTGCTGATATTTCCAAGATAATACAAAATAGACAACAGATGACAAGTTTTAAAATCAGAAAGACCTTCCTTGAAATCTTGGCCCAGATATTTAGCAATTGTATGACCTTGGGCATGTTTAACCTCTCTGAGCCTCAAAAATAGGTGGAACTCATTTAAAGAGTCCTCGTGAAGGCTGAAGGTAGCACAGATGAGATCTTCATAAACAACGGGCACAGTGCCTGGACCAGAGACAGTGTCTGGTAAATGACGGTGTCTCTGAGTAGTATTCACTGATGCAGAATCTTTGCTGAGCTCTTGTACGGAAGTGGCAGGTCATAGAGAAATAGCACAGGCTGATTACGACGAGGTTCTGCTGGTTTTCAAGGCCAGGGAAATCTCCTACCATCTCTTTTGAATACAGCCAAGGAAAAAGAGAGGCCTTTAACCGGTTGTCTTGTGGTAACTCGGAGGGGAAAGTAGGAAACCTGGCAGCACTGGATACTGATATCCGCATAGCAGCTTCAAGGGAACGCAAACGCCCACCGGACAGACCCAACGGGACGGTAGTGCTTACGAAGTCTGGTTCTTTCCTGGGAAGATAATCAGGTGGTGTCATATGAAAGCAGCTAGTCTTAGGTTATAGTATGTGGATGAGGCTCTGCTTTCATCCTAAAGAAAACTCAGAATCTATACTATGTAGCAAACAGTTTCAATATGCCAGGAATTATTTTGCCGGCTAGACATATACCATCTCACAAAAAACTCTGCCAGGTAGCTTCAGGACTCCCACTTTCCAAACGAAGAAATTATAAACCTAAATAACTTGCCTAGGGCCATTCAATGAATCGACTAGTTCTATCCAGAGGAGCAAAAGGAAGATGACCCCAAGTTTATCCCATTGAACGCCTGGCTGGATGTTGTGAGGCTCACCCTACACAGGAGGATGCTGACATGTATGTTTGTACTTTAGATCCCAAATGAAGTTGTGAAAGGCAGGATGTGAATCGAATTTTTGAAACTCAGATGCCCCAGTAAACTGATTAGAGTGGTGATTCTTAGGTGGAGGAGCTGAGGGTGAGTATTAGAACCACTGTCTTGGGGTGAGAGATTTCAGAATCCAACAGACTCTCCCAAGCATACGCTCCAGCCTCCATACATGCCGTGATGGAAAAGAGGCCGAGAGCATCGTGCTAGGGAACTTTCTATTTAAGAAGCTCTATTTTGAAGCCTTTTTTGAAAAGTGAAATCTTTAATCATAGAAATAGGCACTGCCTTGATTGTTAAGACCCTCATATTTGAGAAAACAGCATTTGCCATCTGGTCCAGGGGGCAGTAGTCTTGGCTGATAAAGCAAATGAAGAAAAACAGATGGACAGAGCTAGGTTCACACCTTTTTAAAACATGTAAATGTAAACAGCCAGTTGCACAGTGATGTCCAGTGGTTTGCTGGTAAATCTGTACAACAGACTCTTTGGGGACAAATGCCTTTATTTGTAGCGTTTGCCAATTTCTGTTGTATAAACATTCCCAATATTCGTACCATGTGCGATTTTAAGCTACCAGTTTGACTTCATTGAGAGTGGCCTAGAAGGTTAGAGATGAGAGGGTTAAAAAGAAATGCATACAGTGTCCTCTCAAGAGCCACTGCAAACCAGCACCAGTTGGCCCCAGCACACCACTGGACTTTCACCGCTTGCCCACACAGAGCCACCCACACACACCCTCGGTTGGGCTATGGTTCGAATGCATCCCCTCCAAGGCTCAGGTGTTGCAACCGAATGCAACGTAACGGTATTAGGAGGTGGGGCCTTTAAGAGGAGATTGACTAGGTGATGAGGCTAACTTGGGGGGACACACATCTTAGAAGCAGAGAGCAGCCCTCGCCAGTCACCAAACCTTCTAGCGCATTGATCTTGGATTCTCAGTCTCCAAAACAGTGAGAAATAAATTTCTGTTCTTTGCAAATTATCCAGTTTGGGGTATTCTGTTATAGAGGCACAATGGGCTAAGACACTTGGCAACCAGGCTGTACCACGGCAATCCCATCCGAGAGATGCGAACTCTCTAGTTAGTTTTCATTCCCCTTGTTCTTTCTCCTCAAAGGGATTGTTGCTTCCAGTTTCCCAAGGTTGTTTATTGTCCAATTAATTCTACTTCCTCTTACAATCCTGTTCCCACATATTTTCCTCCATCCTTTTAACCTCCTTGCCCACTAATCCAGGTACATTTCTTTTCCTTTCCTTCTCTTCCGTCCATCAGTGAACCAGTGAACCACCCTGATCATGACTAATAAGAATAACACACAGAGTATATCTATTTAGGGTAAGGAAGCCACATGCTTCCAAAATTAAATTAGAAATGAGCAAATCAGCCATCAGCTTAGAAGATCCTGCCAAATTTTCTGTCCAGTTCTCTGCCTAACACCTCTAATCAAATTTTCTTTTCTTTTCTATCATTGGAATTGAGTTTCATATTTAAAGGATTTCTACGTTCAGAGTAGCATTTATCTGGTACTATTATAATGGTGGTGGTTTTTCTTATTTCATTGCCAGCATATACTCTGCTGCAAAGAGCTTTTGAAGCTGGCCTGGGGAAATGAATCTCCTATACTGATTAACCCATGTGAATGATTTTAGTCTATTAATCTGTTAATGTGAAAAATATATTTGGGGCACTAAATAACTAACTCAGACTTTTACTGCAGCTGTTATTTCAGAGCCCCCAATTTTCAGGCATCGTCATCCCTCCCTTGCATGTCACGCATGTGTGCGATCTGCAGGGCTGTATCGCGTACTTCGTATGTTCCTCTCAATCGACACTCACTTTAACCAAATGAAAATTATATAAAATGAAAACTGTAAGTCACTACCATAAGTGGACAACTACTATCACATGCCCAAAACAGGGTTTTCACCCTTTAACACATTTAAAAAAATACCTGTGTATTTCCCACAGTTGTTTCTCACACCCACAGGGCTACACACATCACTTTTTGGGACACCTGTCCATTCAAATTGAAATGTAAATTGGGAACAACAGTCCTTTCCTCTGAGACACTGACTTTCATGGTGAAGCAGTAAACTCAGGCCCCAAGAGACGTCTTGTTCCAAACCAGCTTTTTGTGCCAGCAGAGCAGCCTCTGTGATGAGATGTTAGGGCCCAGAAGGACCTCAAAGACTAACAACTTATGCCAGTTCTTTTCTGTTACATAGCTCACGGCAGAAATGGCCATACAGGAACTTTTATTCCCTTAGCTAAGGGGTTTGCAAACTCCAAGCCATGGGGAGGGGAAGGTGGGACGAGGAATCAGCCAGTGGGTCTGACACAGGATGCACCCTCTCTAACGAGCAAATATACCTGGACTGGTTTTATCTAGTGGACTTACATGGGAGATTGTATTTAAAGAAAGAGTTCTGGGACAGGAGAAATGTTTGAAAATCACTGCTTAGATCAAGCTTGAACCATATGAAATTTTAAGTGCCTTTAAAAGCACGTTTTGACCTACAGCACTGAAGGACAAGGAGGAGGTTTGATAGGAAAAAGTGGAAGAAACAAAGTGCACCAGTGATGGGAGAGGGAGCTCTGACAAAATTTACCTACTTCTAATCATAGGCTTTGCTGGCTTTGCAATTTTGATAAGAGCTGATCTTGTCTGGTGCTCAGATGGCCAGGAAATTGCAGTCCCATCTGACAGTAGGAAGAGAAAAAGCAGAATGGAGCTAGAAATGGAATAGAGATTTCTCAAGAAGCCAAGGGTGCAGGGACCTGAATTCCAGAGGTGAGAGATAACACGCATTTGTACAGTACACTTCCGTCAGTGAAGGTCTTCCACCTATATTATCTCATAAAGACCCAGAAATATAGGTGGAAATGTGGGCACCATAACTATGGTACCCACTGAATCTCGGAGAGGTTAAGTGAATTTGCCCAAGGTCACACAGCAGTGGAACTGCAAACAGAGTGCAGTTCTCTTTAGCTGCCCTCCTGCTTCTAGACTTGGTATTCCTGCCACCATGTTACATTGTGTCAGGTTGGAAGGTTATAAGGACTTGAAGCTGCAGAAATCAGACAGACAGAAGTGAATGCATCACTCCATAAGAAATTTGAGTCAAATGTATTTGTAAAAATACTTGCTGGTCCTCACCTGCTATGACATTTCTGAACATGGCTTTGAAAGCTGGGAAGTAGCTGCTCTGAAGCTTGTCCAGGAGCCCAGCCATGCCCCTCGCTTCTATCATCCTCAGTTGATCATAAATGTATTCCAGATCCTCAGACCTGCAGTACCACAGAGAAAGGCAAATCCAGGTGAGCCTGAGGAATGCGAGTCACACTGTGATGACCCATCCTCGCAGAGAGAAAGAGAGGAGCCCTGCCTCAGGGTGTTCCACAGAGGCTGTGCTCCTGCCCAAAGAGTCGAGGCATCTGTTCCCAGAACAGCGAGGGCAAAAGCCTGAGTCTGGAACACAGGTTCAAAGGGGAAGCTCCAGGAAACACCGCTGTGACCATCTGGTGGCTCAAAAGCTTGGCAGCTGGAGGTCATTAGCTCTTGCAGTAAGGTTGGGGCAGGGTGAGAGAGGCATTGTTGGAGCAAGGGTGCTTAGAGAAAGGCCTCACACAGGAGGTCAGTGAATGGTCAGAAACCAGGCAGAAGGACAGGGCATCTCAGCGTGGCTGGAGCCCTGCAGGCATGCCTGGTCCTGTGACGGGGATGCTCTCCATCTAAAGCCAGGACAGGGACATCTGCCTCCAACATCTGTCTGCCTCTTTTTGAGTAAAGGATTTATCAGCCCAGTGATAAATAGGAGCAAAGAAAGGGGGAGGAAGAGGGAAGAAGCAGAATCAGGAGCAATAATGAAGGCTTTGGGACAAACAGTGCATAATGGACTTTCCAGCCCTGCTAAGGATAAGCTGGGACCTAGGACACGCTGTTCTGCATCCAACTTCCAGAAACCCCTCTTCTTCAGATGGTGTGTGCATCTGGCTTCAAATGTCCAAGGAGAAGGGAGTAGACAATTAGAGGATAAATGTTTTTAAAAGTTGGTTAATTTTACATGTAGTTAAAAGAGTCTTTGAAGAACTGTCAGAAGACATACTGATGGTAGACCAAGAAAGGATGGATGACTATTGAATCTTGGGGAAAGTGTGCATCTCTCAGGCCATGGAAAAACTGTACCAACCCAATGTCACTGAGCTGTCTGCCCTTGGGATGATGAAAAATCCCTGGAGGGAAGAACCAGACTTGGTGGTTGGGTTCCCTAAGGCCGGCTCTGGCTGCATCCTCTGCAAGACATCTTCTCCCCAGGGTCCGAGCATGTGCCTTTCTGCCTACCTGCTCTTCCAGAAATCCAGCTCCACCTTAGGGGAGGGATTCTCCCCCTGCAAGAGTGGCTGGGAAGACTCTCTCTTGAGCACCATCTGGACTTGGTGGCTCCATTTGACCACTGCAGACTCAACGGCGTAGATGACCGACTTACCGATGGCATCTGAGCTGTGAAAGATAAAAGAAAGCTCCTGGAATGTGGAAAAAACTCCACCCTGGGTACCCCTCAAAACAGATTCCAAATCTTTTTAAAATAGGTGGGAAATTCCATCTGGCTCATCTAACCTTTTTTTGGATAATAGATTTTGTTGAATAGTCAATGAAATGTACGATCCTCTCTCCAGAAAATAATGCTTATGTGTGTGTATACATACAACATTATTCATACAGATTGAGGGGTTCACCAGTATTCTGAAGGCTAGTTTAAGAACTCTGAATACCAGTAAGTTGTCCTGTCAGTACAGGAATACCCTGGACAGAAAACATTCAGGTGACTACTCAGCTCTTGCTTGAGTGACAGACAGCAAGCTCCCTACTCAACAATGCAGCACATTCCTCAGTGGGCTGGCTTTCCCAAGAAGAAAGTTTGTCTGTGCGCTGAACCACATCTATCTCCCCGCAATTTCCTCATTTTGGTCTTAGTTATGACCGCTGCAGCAAGAGGAAATAAGTTATTTCTTCCTCCACAAGCCGAACAATCAACCATGTGAGTATTACCATCACGATTTCACTTTGTCCTCACTTTTCCAGGGCAGAATGGAATCTCCAAACTTCTCCCCACCCCTACACCTTCTAACAAACAATAGCTATGTTCGGAAGGGATTAAAGATTTTTTAAAAATGCATTTTGGCTTTTTCTCCCCCACAAAGTCTTAACGGAAAATTGTACATGTCAAGAACCAAGGGCACAGAAAAGAGGTCTTATCATTCACTTTTTCACATCAGAATCCCAGTTTACTTCATCTAATTAAACTCACATTTGCTGAGAAATGATACGACATACAAGTGATTGTAGAAGACATTAAACAGGGAAGATACGTCCCTAAAATGATGCAGCCTTTTGGGAAATCAAATTTGAATAAATGAAAACAAACTCAACAATGATTATATACACGCACTAAATTTACTAAGGTGAAATATAAAGGGACTAGTAAAAGGGTAGTTTGAGTTTATTTATTTTGAAAGTTGAATACTTTTATTAAACCACAATAAGTTTTCCAGTTAACTGGGAAATTACTGCAAGTTATATATGTAGCAAATTACTTCCAGTAGAAAAAACCCGTTATGTAGCACACTGCCATTGCATGCATGCCTGATCCTCCACATCAAATCACAGAGCCTGAATACACAGCGATGGCCATGGCAGTCACACCTTGGGGAACTCCTGACAATGCGGCAGACCGAGCTCATACAGGAAGGCCACCTGTTGCCACAAGCACATAGAAATGCTGGATAAAGTAATAACAAAATATAGTCTTTCTACATATAGCCTGGCTTGAAAGGAAAACAAATCCCCAAGGGATAGAAACAAAAACAGCGCCAAGCCAGAATGGTAAGTGGAAGCTGATGGTGAATATAATTTCTAAAAGAAGAGGAGGCTGCAGTTTTCATGCCCACTTGGAGACGGGAGACGTGGACCCAGGCTTCAACAAAGCCAGATTTGTTTCTCTTTGAAAAATAAAAAATAAAAGATAAAAAATAAAAACCCAGGACATGAAAAAAGTCTTCAGCTGCTTGGGGAGGAGCCTGGAACTCTAACAAGAGCCACCCGAGCGAGTTCTGTGACATTTTGTACTGAGTAGACTCTGGGAAGAGGTGCCTCCCAGCCTGGATCTGGGGCTTTGCCAACGATGAGACACTGTCCTGATCAGCAAAATACCAAAATCCGGTGTGGCTGCTCTCAGCCCTGGGGTGATGTGGAATGGAAATAAAGCCATGTTGCTGTGACAGTCCAGGCAGAGGAATTGAGGGGAGGGAAGAAATCAGCACAAAAACACAGTCCTAGAATGTTGGCCAAGACAGGCCAGACAGTGGGCTTGTGCGCAGGGCGAGGACAGGTACAGAGTCAGCAACAGAAAACGCATGAGGAAAACATTCCGATAAACCAGCATCCCCCCTATCTCAAGGCCCGTGCGGCTGGGCTGGCGGTACTCACACTGTCTCACTTTTGGAATCCGCAAATGCCATTTTTTCCATGCCTACTGGGAGAGGCAGCAAAGTTTTCCCCTTCGCTTGCTCAAGGATAACCAGGAGGTCGCACTGCAGGCTGTGGGCCTGCCGCCTGACATCCTGACATAGCACGTGGGGCCAGTCCAGGCGATTCTTCTCGTTGGCCAGCACGGGTATAACAACCTGGAACAGAGGTACACAGGGAAGAAACACAGGCTTTCCTCTCCTGCAACCTTAAAGAAAGACTATTCTGGAAAACATCCAGAAAGCTATACACAACCTTTTGTAGGTCACAGCACTGTAAGGCCTTGTAGCAAAATCGGGAGGCCCTCAAATAGCCTACCCACAAATTTTCCTCCCCACTGTGCTCCTGTGGATAAGGTCCCCTGGCCAAACAACTTGCTTTATCTAGAGGACCAGGTACAGTTCCTGCTTATCCCTGAGCGGTAGGCTTCAGTTCCCTGCTAGCTTGTGTAATCATTCAAACAAGACAGTCACATCCTCCATGGGAGCCACGGCCACCGCACCCACTTGATACCACCAAGTGTGCCTCCCACAGCCCCTGGCTGTTCACTCTGTTCCCAAGTGCAACCCCCGTGTGGCTCTGCATGGCACTGTGTCCTCCTCCTCTGGGCTGTGAGTATGTGACTAATAAACTTCTATCAGCATCACCTGTCCTGTGTTGGGTGTTCTGGGTTCAGCTACCCCATTACCCTAGGGCAAGAATCCCTCCCTCCTGAATAGAAACAGACACAAAGGCCAGAGGACAAATGCAGTAGGGGTGACCATCTGTCTACAGGTGGTGTGAGGGGGCACCTTAAACAAGCAAGCAAAGTTGAGGATCTCGAATCCACCTTTACGGTGAACGCTAGCTGATTTTGGCCACCCGGCATTGTTCCTCTTCTTTTGGTATCCATCCCCAAATCCAGAGATGGACATGTAACCACACCTGAGCCAATGAGAGTCAGACCAAAGTCTCTTATCTGTATTTTAGAGGAAGAGACACCTCTTTTCTACTGGTCTGGAGCTTTTCGTGGTCATCTTGTGACCATATGGAGCCTTAGAATAAAGTTAATATGGCAAAGGGAAGGCAGTGTTTATAGATGGAGAAAGGCCAAATCTTGGTGACTTTGTCTGAGTTCCTAAGTGAACTTAGGAACTTGAACTTTCTGAGCTAGTTTAAACTGGGTTTCTATTACAAGCAACATAGGATGTTGTCAATACGACTCACTAGGAATCTTTGCCTGTAAACATTTCACAATTAATGGGAAAAGAATGCCAGAAAGACAGATGATCAAGCGATTTGATGAGGAAGCTATCAAGTGAATAAGGAAAAGGAAATATGGACTCCTATGATCCCTTCTGTATATGACCAATAAGTCCTGGTGGTTGTGAAATAGAACGCCTGGACCCAGCATGTTAAATTCTAGAGGATGGTCCTTGCCTGGTTTCTCTGGAGACAGTCACTGAGCTGAGAACTTACAACAAATAGTCAACAGAGAGCTAAAAATGGAAGAAAATATTGCAAATTAAGTTCTGTCACATTCCTGTTAAGAAAGGACCCTTTGTGCCCTGGGAAGAAGGACTAACAGGGAAAAGGATAAACTGGTTTTTTTTGCTGCGCATTTTCAAAGGCAGGGGCTATATCTTATTTGATCTTTATATACCCTCAGTCCTCCCTAACGTCTGGCATATAGGAAGCATTCAGAGGTTTATAGAATAACTGAATGTGCGCTGTCTGAAGAAAAAGTGGTAGGTAGGTTTGGGTTGGATTTTTGAGGGCTTTGAGTGATAGAAAAATAAGGAATGTGAACTCTATGAAGTGAAAAGCTACTCATTCATTTATTCGATGAGCATTTATTGAGCATCTACTATGTGCTAGTACTATTTTAGGGGCTTCGAGGATACCTCAGTGAACAAAACAGACCAAAATTCCCGACCTCATGAAGTTTATATTCCAGGGGAAAGACAGTCAATAAACAATAAGCTCTGTGGATAAAAATAAAGCATGTGAGGGGGATCAGGAGTGCGAGGTGGAAGGGTTGACATTGTAAATGTTGGGATTGGTACAGGCCTTACGGAGAAGACAACATTTGAGTAAGGACTAAGGGGGATCTGGGGAGCGCTTTGCAGATCCTCACGGAGTATATTGTAGGTAGGAGGACTAGGACTAGCCAGTGTGGAGGCCCTGAGGTGGAAACATGTGTGGTGTGATCAAAGAGCAGTGGGAAGGCCGGTGAAACCGGAACAGGGTGAGCAAGAAGAGAAGGGGTGGGTAAAGGGGCTCACATCACATGCAGCCTGGCCTGGAGGATTTTGATTTTTACTCTCAGAGAAATGGACATCATTGCAAGGTTTTGAGCAAAGGAGTGATGTGGTCTGACATCTCTTTGAGTAGGATCACTCCAGCTGCTGTGATGAAAATAGACTCTAGGGGGGCAAAAGTGGAAGAAGAGCTCAGCGAGCAAGTTAGTGCTTTGACACAGAAGGCATTGGCATGGCACGGGGGTAGCAGTGCAGGTGGTAAGAAATGGTTGATTCTATACACATTTTGAAGGTGCAGCCAAGCCAACATGATGTCTTAATACATTGGCTTTGGAATCATGAGAGAAAAGAGGGGTCAGGATGACACCAGTATTGGGGGAAGAAAGGAGTTGCCATTAACTAATGTGGGGAAGAATAAGGATGAAGTAAGTTCTTGAGGGAAGATCAGAAGCTTGTTTATGGAAATGTTAAAATTTGACGTCTCCATGGAACTTCAAGTTGGAGATGTGGAGGAGGCAGTTAGATATGCTAGTTGGGAGTTCAGAGAAGAAAAGGATGGAGATAACAAACTTGGGAGGTATAGATGGTTTGTAAAATTTTGAAATTGAATGAGAGCTCCCCAAAACATGAATAAATAGAAGATGTCCAAGAACTGAGCCCTAGGTCCCTCCAGTGTTAGGAAGTTGGAACAAGAGGAGGCACCATCATTGGAAACCGGGGAGGAAGACCCATCATGATGGGAAACTGGAAGACTGGTGTCCCAAATGCCAAATGGAGAAAGTGCTTGTGGCAGGAAAGGATGACCGTGAGCTGGGACAAATGCTGCTCTCAGGTCAAGCAGGAGGAGGACTAATTAAGGGCTATTCAATTTAGTCAAGTGGAGATCACTGGAAACAGTGGCAAGTTCTTTCAATACTCTTCTGTGAAGTGTGGGAATAAAAGCCTGGTGAGTGTGTATAAGATAAATCAGGGAAAAAATGGGACACAGCATGAAGAGACACATTCCAGGAATTTTGCTGTAAACAGGATCACAGAAATGGGTGACAGCTGGCAGGGGGAAATAAGGATTTCATTTCATGGGAATTATATAGTAATGGGGGGAAATAAGAATGAAGGAGAGAAGAGGAAATTGCTAGAGTGACCTCCTCAAGAACAAGCGGGATTCAGAGAACAAGGGGCATTTTAATCTTAGGTTTGGTTTGGCATCAGATGAGAGCACAAACAGTCCACCTGTAGCAACGGAAGGGGTGGCAGAGAATATGAGTATAGATATTGGCAGACAAGCTAGATATAAGAGTTCATGGAGATTTTATTCTAATGTTTCCATTATTTTTTTTTTTTAACCAAGAAAGAAGCAAGAGCATCTCAGAGTGAGGTTGAGGCAGGTTTCTGGACATTTGAAGGAAGAAAAAAGAAAGCTATGAAAGTCATCTAAAACAGTAAGAAAATAGTTGGAATAGAAAAAAATAGGATATCTATCGGGAAACATAAAAAGCCTACTACAGGTTCAAGGTCATGAGTGGAGTCAGTTGGTTATTCCCTAGCCCCATTCAGCTCTATGGGTGCAGATGTGAACTATGCAGAGTGCTGGGTTTCACCAGGATTGTGGTTTTGCCAAACAAGCATGACACACAGTGAGGCGGAGGCCAGTTAGTCAGGAGGTGATCAAGGGAATCACGGAAGTGATGGACTGTGGCCCTCAAGCTGAGTAAGGGGGAGAGATCACGGGCGTGGGGCACGATACAGGAAAGCGGTAGGGTCAAGGGATTGGTAGTCCCCAGCAGGATCAAGGGACTGTTGTAGTCGGGGTATGAGAGGGAATGAGCTGGAGAGATGGGAGCAGTGGTCTGAGAAGGAGGTCCATGAAATTGGATCATGAGGGTGGTCGTTACTGGGAATGCACGGTCTGGAAGTGGCCACGGGACGGGGTGCTTACTACAGGAAGGCAAACGAGGTCACTGGAGGAGAAAGGAGGAAGGAAGCCAGAGGCTAAGCTATTGGAAATATCATTCATGTGTCTATGGAAATAACCATGTATTAAGACAAGAGTAATGTTGGGGAAAGTCACAGTGAGGTGGGAGACAAAGTCATGAAGAAATGACAACAGTGCCATTAGCACAGGATGCAGCAACAAGAGAGGATGATGTTGCCTGATGACAGGAGATTCAAACTGGAAGATTTTCGACATGAATCTAAGAGGAGCAAGGAGCAAGGAGCAGCAAGGAGGACACCTGTCCCACCTCCAGGCTTACAAGAAGAAGGGCTGTGGGGGAAACGCAGCTGAGTCCTCCCGAAAGGACTGGGGCTGGGTTAGAGCAAGGTGACAAGGATTGATCAGAGAAGTGAGGAGGATTTTAAATGGATGTGGTGTGACTATAATTCTAATCCCTTATGGAGTACCTACAATGTAACACTCTGTTCCAGGTGTTCTAATGTATTAGGTCTAAATTTTATAACAACTCTGCAAGACAATTTGGACGTGACCCAGTGAGCTCACCTGTTCATATCACACTGCTGAAATTGATAGAAACAGGATTAGAATCTAGGTCTGTGACTCCAAATCCTGTGCTCAGTCTCCAAAACAAAACAAAACAAAACAAATTTAAAAAAGCATCCAAGTTTCAGAACTAGGAAAAACAACCTGGCAACAGTGAATGAAGTGGTTGGAGAAGGAAGACAGGAAGTGGGGGAATGTGTTACTAAATTCTGTTAATTCTTCCTTTGAAACGTTTCTTAGTTGCATCTTTTTTTACCTTGTACTAGTGTAATGGGACAAAATTAATGTCCAAATTATAGCATTCTCTCCTTGTTGACACCCCCCCCCCCACACACACAAGGCAGGAAGACATCTCTCATCCACGGGACGGGGAGGGGGGTTCTTTCGGCTTTAGTGAGGTGGCAGGAAAAGAGGCACAGGTAGTCAGAGGCTAAGCTGATCTGTCAGGTACTGACAGAGAGGTGAGAGGGGAGGACGGGAGGGCTGAGAGGCAAGGAGGGGGCTTAGCAGATGGGAGGGGAGCAAGGTTTGGAAGTGACACTGCATCAGCTTCAGGGTGTGTAACACAAGTAGATGGGAGTGTGTTACAGCCTTTGAAAAATGCAAATAAAGGACTTGAGGTATTTTTAAAATAAATTATTTTATTTAGATTTTGAAATAGGTGATACATTTACATGGAGCAAAATATAAAGAGTACGAGGGCTTTTCCAGTGGAAAGTAAGTCTTCTACGTAGCTCTGGAACTCAGCCACTCAGTTTCCCCTGCTTGTGGATTAATTACTCTGTTAAAGAATGTTCTCCTTCCCTCCCTCTTTCTTCTCCATCCTTCCTCCCTTTGTCCCTCCTTTCCTTTTTAACAGATACAGTAGCATGCCATGCATACAGTTCTGTACCTCTTTAAAAAATTATCTTAAATTG
Source organism: Lepilemur ruficaudatus (assembly GCA_963574885.1). Classification (NCBI taxonomy): domain Eukaryota; kingdom Metazoa; phylum Chordata; class Mammalia; order Primates; family Lepilemuridae; genus Lepilemur; species Lepilemur ruficaudatus. The sequence goes on along the minus strand of CAUYRT010008475.1, from coordinate 64,668 downwards.
CAGCATTATTCACAATAAGAGATGGAAACAACCTAAATGTCCATGACTGATGAATAGATTTTAAAATGTGATGTATGCATACAATAGAAAATTGCTCAGCATTAAAAAAAAGAAGAAAATCCTGTCATATGCAACAATACGGATGTACTCTGAGAACATTATATTAAGTGACAAAAGCCAGTCACAAAGGGATAAAGACTGCATGATTCCACTTATATGAGGAGTCAAATTCACAGGAACAGAAAGTAGAATGGTGTTTGCCAGGGCCTGGGGTGGGGGCATGTGGAGTGGTTGGGTGAGTATAGCGTCTCAGCTATGCTGGATGGGGGAGTTCTGAGGACGAGTTGCACAACAAAGTGTATTTGGCTGAGAACATTGTACTGTACACTAGGAAGCTATTGGGTGGGTGAATTTTATATTATGTGGATTTTTTATTTTGCCATGATAAAAAACATTACCCTAAGGAGTACTCCCAATCAATCAGTCTTTTAAATAGCTGCATAGTATTTCACTGTATAGATGGACCATAGTTCATTCACTCTGTCCTCTGTCGATGAACACTGCGTCTAATCTCTTTCAATGCACCAATGAAAATGCTTGAACATTTGAATTATTTTAAAATTACTTTTGCTTTCTGGACTGCATTTCCTTAGCCATGACACAACTCTGAGATGGGCCACTGTCCCCAACTTACACTAGGTTGACTTCTGTCTCTGAACCTTTGTTCAATCTGCTCCCCATACCCTGAAAGTTACCTTGCTGTCTACTTATCCTAATCCTACTCATTGTTCAGGAGCCAGTTCGACACTTGAGGCTAAGCATGCTTCTCAGACCACAGGCATATCTCTCTCCTCTGAACCCAACGGTACTTTCCATTGTCACTATTCATTACAGAATTCAATCCAGGCTTCAGGGATGTTGTTCAGATGATGCACCGGAATGCAAGGCCATTCCGGTTGTTAAAATATTGAAATACTTCCACATAAACCGAAAGACCTAGCTTTCCTGGGCCTTTGGTGAATTCCTCTATCCATCCAACCCCTTCCTTGAAATTCTCCCTCCCCACAGCCTCCTCATAAAGCACCTGACATAGCAGGGAGCCTCCAGGACCTGGCTCCAGCAGTGGAGCCAGCTGTCAGGTAAGCTCTACCCACACCCCAGTCATAATAGCTTTACATATTTTGAATGTATGATTTATTGCATATGTTTTGCCTCCTTGAAGTAAGCTTTACATGGATGGGAACTTGTCTTCTTTTTCTTTGGTATTCCCTGTAGCACCTATCACATTAAACACCATATAGCTAGTACTCTGCACATATTTATTTCACAACCTACAGGACCCCAGGGCATCAAGCCTCCAGAAGCACACATGCCTTTCAGGGAAGTTTACTCTTATTTCAGAAAGGTCTAAGTGGCCCAAGAATCTTTCCTGAGCAACCCTCTGAAATCTCCTGCACTCTTAAGGCTTCTGCTATGGTGCCACCAAAGCACTCCATAATCCACATCTCCACCTTCCTCCCTGAGCTCCCGGCAGATTCCTCTAAATGCCTGTTGGGCATTTCCAAATGGATGCCCAACTTTTTATGTTGGCACAGGGCTGACCTTTGGAAAATGGCTGTGTGATGAATGAATGAGATGAAAATCAAAACCAAACCACCTCCCCCCTTTAACTCCTCTCCAGGAGTAAACACTGTTTATAGCCATTCACCTCCTTCCACCCCACTGATGCATTAGAAATGCCCCTTGTTCACTTCTTGTCTTCCTCAGTCCTTCTCAATTTACAGGAGAGATTACGAGATACTGACCTAGTAAGTGGAGTAGTCAAGACCCAGGCATTCTTCAGACTATAGCCTCCACTTGACTTTGCCTTGAACCCAGACCTGGACTGACTCAAGTCTTGGTTCCTTCCCACGCTCACTCTGGCCTGGCCCACACCCAGATTTCCCCCAGCTCCCGTCTTCCAGCTCACTCAACCCACTCACGCCTCAATGTCTTCTCCTGGTTTTAGTTTCCAGCGCCGCCCCCACCCCATCGCATACTCTTCTGGCTCTTGGAACTGGGCTCCGGGTCAGCGCTCCCGCTACAGCCCCGCCCCTCCGCCTATGACCCCGCCCCCTGGGCCGCCCCTGCAGCTTCGCCCCGCCCCCTCTGGCAGCAGCTCCGCCCTCGGCGCTCCCCTCCCCCTCCCCCACCCAGTTCCGGCCAGCGCCGGGCCCACCAGCCCACCCTCACCTCCGAGAACAGCGCTGCTAGGTGCTCCAGAGGCGCCGCGGGCAGGTCCCCGCAGAGCACTGCGCCGCGAGGGCTGTCGGGCCCCGGAGGCTCGGGCCTAGTGCGCAGGAAGATCAGCCCTTTTGCGCGAGGTGAGCCCGCCCCCGGGCCCGCGTCCAGCCCGGGTCGCATCGTCAGGCCCCCAGGCCCGGGCCGCACGACCAGCGGCGGCCGCGGCCCCTCCGCTGTATCGCGGCCCAGGAAGGCCTGGAGCAGCTGCTCCCCCTCGGCCGTCCCCGCGCAGCGCTCCCAGGCGCCCGCAGCCGGCCGCAGGCTCTGGGCCACGCAGGCCCCCAGGAGTCGCAGTCGCGGGTCGGTGCCGGATTCCTCGTCCCCGTTCTCCGCGGCGAGCGCGGCCGGCTTCTCAGCGCTCGGCATCGCGAGCTGCCTCAGGCTGCATCGGTTTCCCTAGCGACGGGGACGCGGCCCGGACTCCCTCCTCTGCTCCCCTCTGATTGGGCGCAGGGCTCCTGGCCCCGCCCCTTCCAGGCTAATAAGGTAGGAGGGGGAAGCGGGAAGGGGCGGGGTCGCGTCCTCGTTGCTAGGAAACCATCTGAGGCGCCTGCTTAGTGTCTGGTCTGGTGGATTGAAAGTGCTCAAGGGTGACTGTGGAGAGTGATGGTTTGTTGACGGGGGGCGTTGGGTGGAGAGCAAGCCTATATTATGAATGCTGCTAAGGACCCTTTTGGCCAAGGTCAGATTAAATTCTTTAGCGGTCTCCAGACACTGAAAATAGTATGTGCTCTCACCTCTATCCTAAATGAGCAATTCAAACTTAAACATGATGCCGGATCATAAAATAGATATAAGGAAATTCAATGAGTTTTTAAAATTTCTTTTCCATAATGACAGACACTTGAGAACAGTCCTGGACAATAGAACTTTCTGTGGTGATGAAAATGTCCTATATCTGCACTAACCACATGTGGGCTATAAGTGTGCTGGTGTCTCTGAGGGACTGAATTTTTAATTAATACTAATTTAAATTAGTGGCCAGTAGTTGTCATATTGGACCACTCAGCTTCAAAATTTTAATCTCAATTATAAAAAAATTTGTTTTCAGTGCCTTGTTTTGCCCATGTCTTAGGCATGTATTTAATCTGCAAAAGGATAATTGATCTCCCTTTCAGTTCCATGGGTATAGCCACTAATCAGTTCTTGTTAAAGGTAGCCAAGCATTTGTAAATATACACAATGTTCACAGCCTCCCTATCCTGCCCTGTATGTGGATCTTGTCTTCAAAATGGGATAACATGAAGTGCCTTGCCTGACCTTAGCAATTAGCATCTGTCACTTTCTAAATCCTGCCCCATGATCAGGAGGAATAGCTTGGCCCTTTGCATGCATGTAAGGTGATAATGCATGGGTGCCGAGGAAATGGACAACTTGGGCAGTGTGAGGTCTGCAGGTGTGAAATGAGCTTCCCCGTGCCCTACCACCTTGATTTTAATCACCTCCCAGGGACTGCAAGGTTTATGTGTAAAAAGAATGTTTATAATGGGCTTCAAAGTAACGTTAACAGAATAAGCACTTATCAAAAGCAGCTTGGCTAGAAAGAGCCCCTCAGGAAAACACCAGTGGTCAGCAGGTAAAATGATTGATTTCATAACTGGGGCACAGGAGTTGCTGTAATGAAAAATGTTCACATTAGAAATGAATGGTTATGCTTGTAAAGAGTGTTTTATCATTGCTGGATTAAACAATAAGCCAACCAACTATGAGTAAAGGGACAAAGTGGAGCACTAAAATGATTTTTAGGATGAATTTGATAATTGGCATTTCAAAAAAATGCATCAGGGAAAAAATAGAAATACCAGGGGTTTCTTACACATATCAGGGTTTTGTATAGTTTTTATTTATTTGTATTTTTTGTTGCACATAGGAAGGCATCACTATTGTTTCAAAGCTTAGGGCCTTCAAGTGTGTTAACACTGCTCATGTTTTGTATACAGAGTGAATTCAGGACCATTAACTTCCAGCAAACCCTTCAAATAAAATTTCTGCCACCCCCACCGTGGCCTCCTTTGACTGTCATCACTTTTGTCCCCTTGCCCCAATGTGCATAAAAATAGTAACGAAAGGGCCTATGAAGGTAACTTGAAGATGTCTGTCTGAGGGTGAAGGCTCTTGAACACTGGCAATCCCAGCTTTTGGTTTTATTTCTTCAACAAGATACCTTATCCCTATTTTAGAAGGTGATTGCAGGGGTGTATTTATATGGGATTTATTGAAAACAATGGACATTTTCTTCATATTACGTAATTGTGGTCAGAAAAATGAAACAAGCGTATCTATCACTGTGTAACAAATTGCCTCAAAACATAGCAGCTTAAAATAGCAATAAACATTTATTATCCCATACAGTTTATGGTGAGTCAGGAATTTAGGTGCAACTTTGCTGGGTGGTTATGGCTCAGGGTCGCTCATAATGTTGCAGGCACCATGTCATCAGGGGGTACATCATCTGAAGGCTTGATTTCCAAGATGGCTCACTCACATGGCTAGTGGGTCAATGCTGGCTGTTGGCAGAGGCTTTAGTTTCTCAGCATGTGGAGCTCTCCACTGGGTGCTTGAGTGTCCTTATGACCCTGTGGCTGGCTTCCCCAGACCAAGTGATCTAAGAAAGAACAAGACAGAAGCCACTGGTTCTTTTATGACCAGGTCTTGGAAGTCATACACCATCATTTCTGCAATAATCCTATTAGTTATAAAAGTGTGCCCTATTCAGCGTAGGGGGGTACCACAAGGATGTTCACCAGGGGACAAGAATCGTCGAGTGCATCTTAATACTACAAAAGGTATTAAGGTATTGACTTTGCATATGATGTTCAGATGAAATAATTTCCATTTTTTAAACTGGAAACTTAAACTTCTATGAACATAACATTTTTAATAAGATTTTTTTGATTGAAATGGCTGTTCAAGCCTTTCAGTCATAATCTCTTTTAAATTGTGGATATTCACCAATGACAAAAAAATTGTTCCTGCGAGCAAGTAATACACAATGTAAAACCTTTTACGGTGATTCAAAAATTAGCAGTTGACATTACAGTTACAGAATCTAACAGTTCTTTCTTTTCTTTTTTTGACTAATGTTATGTGGAAATTTCTTGTGATGCTGCTAATGGATATTGAATCTAAACCAACCTGTCCATGTCAAATATTTCAAAATAATGTGAAAGTCTAATTCAAAGAATACGCATGCACTATGAGAGTAATTTCGTTGCAGCCATCTTGGATGCTACTGAACGAGAACATCAGACACAAATGGGGAAATTTGTGGTAAATGTGAGTAGAAGGAGAGTCTAGGCTACTTGTGATTCCATCCAGGATACATGTATAAGAATGTTAATGGCTGCATTGTTTATAATAGCAAAATAATGAGAAGCAAACCAAGTGTCCATCCATAGTAGGATGGACAAATAGATTGTATTATAAACTAGTCTTTGAATAAAGTATTATACAGCAGTGAAAATGAATGGACTATAGCCATATGCATCAACATGGATGGATCTTAAAAGCATGGTGTTGAATAAAATAAAATAGGCAAGTTGTGGAAGAATGCATTGTGTTATATTTATTAGAAGTTTTAAACCAAGTGAAACAATATTTTGTAAGAGGAACACACATATGTCATATCTAAAGAAAAGTAAGGGAATGATTAACACAAAATTCAGAGTTTGCTCACTCCTCAGGGGACCAAAGAGGCTTGGGATTGGTGAGGCGAACACAGGGAGCTTTTAAGTTCCTGGTAATATTTTCTTTCTTAACCTGGCTTACATTTTCATTTTATCACTTTTCTTAAACTGTACACATACATTCTGTACTTTTTTGTGTATGTGTGATATACCTTGCCATAAAAAATAAATAAAAACAAATATGCCATTTCATGTACTCTCAATGTTTTGGGGATATTCATTCCAGTTACTGAGAATAAATGTATAATTACTCATTTAAATACTAATAACTCATTACATTTATAAAATTAACCATCAGATATCTTAAAAATCGAATTGTATAATTAGGTCTTTTGCTGGTGACTTCTTTGGCATCAAATGTAATAGGCACTGCCCAGCCTTTATCCTACTTCTTGGCTCTGTTAAGCCCAGTTGATGTCTGATTCACTGTACGGAAACACTCTGTTCTCTTGACTTTGTGACAAGTACTCTCTTAGTTTTTTTCCCTCGTCTGTGGCCACTTCCCATCATTCTCTTTGAATGCTTTCTCTTTGCTTTTCTCTTCAACATTGGTGTTGCTTAGGCATCTACCCCAGATCTTCCTATCTTCTTACTTTAAAATCTCTCCTTGTATGAACTTATTCACCCAAGGCAGCAATCCTTCCTTTTATGCTAATGGCTCCCAAATCCTTCTCTCCAGACCAGAACTGGGTAGCTATAATATTTTAGGGTAACACCTATTTCCCCCTCAAACCTTTATAGAAGTTGTTCTATTGCTTTCTGGAACTTAGTGTTGAAGAGAAGTCTGAAGCCAACTTGATTTTTTTATTCTTTCATAGGTAATATGTTGAAACTTCTTGAACATTTAAGGGATTTTTTTTCTCTCTCTTTAATTTTTGTGATTCAAAAAAAAAAATGTTTTAGGATAGAACTAAAGTCCCAGTGAATTGATCTTTGCCTGAAATTGTAAGAGCCCATTTGGTTCTCATAATTCAGTGTTTCTTCACAGCAAAAAAGATTGTTCTATGGAATCTTGGATTATTACTTATTTTTCCATTTGCACTTTCTTATCTGGTTTTCTGGTGATGTAAACTGACAGTGTGCTAACAATTACAAGTAGGGGATACATTTTGAGGTACTAACTGAGGTTTTTCATTCCTATGTGTTCTGATGTCATTGTTGCTCTCCACCTGGAGAATTAACAATATTTATGCCTCAGGGGAGTACGGATACAGCCTAAAACAGTCCACTGATTCTGAATGGTTTTTAAACACATAGCAGAGCCAGTAGCTGTGAAAGCCATGCTATATTGTTTTTTGTATTGTAATAGCCAAGCACTTAAAGGAAGAAAAGGTTTATACTGTATTGTTTTTTGTTTTAATTCTAAGAATTTGTTTTTGAATATAGAGGACACAGCCTGGAAGACTGAAAGGTGAGCATGTATTTGCTAAACCCTAGATGGATAAGAATGCGTGGCCATATGATAAGCAGATTTCCTTACAAAGAAGAAATAAGCACTCATTCTGGGATGGGAAGAGGGGCTTGGGAAGAAAGGAGTAAAGGACACTTGGCATATGGCTGTAGAATTCTTGACCCTTTCAGGTAGGTCTAGGGAAGGAGATGAGGTGACAGGTACTATAGAAATACTTGAGTGTCCAGAAGAAGGAGCCATTTGACCTTTGCTTCCTAGGGGAGTCATAGGAAATTTCAAGCCAGTAGAGAAGTGTTTATCCAACCTGGCCATTGATGTCAGAGTAGCAGTGGGAGAGGTTAGGATTTGAGGACATGGACCAGGAGGCAGCCTTTCAATGCTCCCCTGCCCTAGCATCATTCAGGTATAGGATCTGACGGTTTCTAAGATCTTTGTGGGATGGTTAGGAGGAGGAGAACCAAAATGCTTAGAGGGCCAGTTTGGGGTCAGGCTGAGAAGAACACAGTATAGGTAGCTGTATTACCTAGAGGCCTTAATGGGTGACAATGCACAGTTGTAAAGACTATACAAGATGGTTTATATCTCAGCAAGGACAAAGGACAGATGTAGACCAGCTGTCCATATTCTAATGGCAGGAAGATATATAAGCCCTCTAGTAGTAACTTACAACCCTCCACAGGAGAGAGTAAAAGGAAAGAATCTTGAATAGACTGTAGAGACATCAGAAGCAATTGAAGACTATGTTTTCTATTGCTCAGTGGATATAAGAGTGGATCAGTCTGAATTTGGCCAGAGCCACTCCAAGTATTATAGAAATAAGGGTTTAATGTAGAAATTAATTAGAACTTACATGACTATGTCAAGAGCTGGAAAGTGAAAGTCAGGAGGGCTGTAGCTGAATAGTGGCTTGCAGCACTGGAGTGAGTGGAATAGTCTGAGTTCATGAAAAAGTGTGAGAAGCCAAAGTATCCACACATTAGAGCCATAAAGCATGAGCCCCTGGACAGATCTTCAAAAGTGTAAGCCAGAACCACAACAGGGGGTTCTTAGAGGCTGTCTGTGAAGGCACCATGCCTGGCCATCATGTCCTCCAGGGTAAACTACCAGACAAGGTATAGGATGTCCCTTATCAATGGAAAAGAAGCCAAATTCTGTAAGATAATTTTAAAGAGATTTATTCTGAGCCAAATTTGAGGACGATGACCCAGAGCCACTCCCAAGAGGCCTTGAGCAAGTGGACTCGCTGTGGCTGGGTTACAGTTTGGTTTTATACATTTCAGGGAGACAGGGGTTACAGGTAAAGTCATAAATCAACATGTGACAGGCATACATTGGTTTGGCCTGAAAAGGTGGGCCATCTAGAAGTGGGAGCTTACAGGTTATAGGTGGGTTTAAAGATTCTTTGACTTGTAATTGGTTAAAGACCTGAAGCTTTGTCTAAAGGCTTGGAATGTTTTAAGATAAGATAAGGAGGTCTGTTAATCAGAGCAGAGCCACAGGACATATATTTGTTGTGTAAATTGAGGACCTGCAGGTTTGTCTTGAATACCCTTAGACCTGTTAATGGGTTACAAAGGATGTCCCCAAGAAGGGATGGGGAGCGTGATGAGGAATGCCTGACTTCCCTCCTCCTGGCAGGCAATTTAGTTTTAGGATATCCCCTTGGCCAAGATGGGATCTATTCAGTCAGGTGGTGGTGGGGAGACTTAAGATTTCATTTTAGTTCACACCCTTAAATTTGAATTTCAGGTAAATAGTGAATACATTTTTGGTATAAGTATGTCCCAAATATTGCACATAAAAATGCATGGTGAAATGGGGAATACTTATACAAAAAAAGCATATTAAGGTGTCATCAGGTTTAGTTTCTTCTGAGGCCTCTCTCTTTGGGTTGCAGGTGGCTACCTTCTCTCTGTATCCTCATATGATCTTTCCTATGTGCCCACACACCACTGGTGTCTCTCCATGTGCCCAGATTTCCTCCTCTTATAAGGTCATACTAGTCAGATTGGGTTAGGGCCTACCTAAAAGCCTCATTTTAACTTAATTACCTCCTTAATGGCCCTGTCTCCATAATACAGTCACATTTTGAGGTACTGAAAATTAAAGCTTCAGTGTGTGGAGCTTGTAGGGACATAGTTCATCCCTTAAGAGAGATCATCATGAAGCATCTTCAGTTTAGATGTAGGAAAATAACATATTGCAGAAATAAACAAAAGCCACGCAAATGAAGCAGGCAAAGGCTATTTATTCAAAGCTTGCTGTAAAAAGGGAGCCAGCCACTTGCATTTTGGTATAGCTCCAAAGCAAGCAGAGGGTGGGAAATATTTGTAGCAGAAAAAAGGGCAGGCTCCAGGTGTGCCCCGATAGGAGGCTGCTGGCCTGGGAAAGCTGGAGGTGGCTCACCAGTGCAGGATGTCCTATGTGATTAGTTAGGGGCACTTGTTTGGCTTTCTCCATTGGTCTTAAGCTGGAAGGGACAAAAATTGGAGAAGCTATCAGTTATTAATCAAGTTCTGGCCATTTGGGGTCTATTAATACAGGGATTATTGCTTGACTTCCTGCACTGGCTACTGCAGATTGTGAGTCTGAGTTCTATTTTTAGGTATGGTCTGGCTATTGTTCATTTCTCTATTCAGTCTCTCAATCTATAACTTTTTTCTTTTTAATCTGAGTTTTGTGACCATGGAAAATGTATCTTCACATTATACTGATAATATTATCTATTATCTTTTAGTTTACACTTCCCAGAATTCAATCTATGTTCAGTCCCATTGTTTTGTAGGAGTTTCTGATTGTAGAAAAATGATGAGGATGGAGGATGTGGGTGAGGTTAAGCTGGTGGAGAGGAGGGGTAAAATATTATTTTGACTCATTCACACAGTTGGCACTCATGGCTAACATCAGGGTCAGCAATGACAGCCCATGGGTTGAATTTGACCCTCACCTGCCACATATTATTGCAAATATAGTTTCATTGGAACCCAGCCATGCCCATTCATTTTTGGCTTTTATCACACCAAAAATGCAGAGTGGAATAGTTGTAACTATGCAGAGAACCAATAGCCCACAAAGCCTAAAACATTTATTATCTGAGTCTTTACAGAAAAAGTTTGCCAATTCCTGGTTTAGATGAGCAACTACAAAATCTCTTTCATTGGGAAAGACTGAAGGTGGGGAAGGTATAAAGCAGCCTGAGTTTCATTAAATAAAACTCAGAATGTGTTTTGCTATAAAACACAAATCCATGCACTCTTCTTCTAGTAATTATTCACCACTTTTTGTTTAGGGAATTACCTTCACCTTCTGGAGGTAATTCCATCCTACCCCAATCCAGGCACTTCTGGTTGGGTTCAGTCCCCAACTTGACAGCTGAAGCATGTGACTTGGCCTAAGCCAGGATCATTCTATCCTCTAGTCACAGTCATCAATGTGGGGTTGGGCACACAATCCTAACAGGACAGGAAAGTCACACCTAAGCTTTGGTTTGACTTGGATAAATGACTTGAACCTTTTATTGGACTTGAACCTGGGAGGATGTAGGGCAGAGTAATATGGCCACCTTGGCTCTATGAGGAGAGGCACCATCTGAAAATGGAGCCAAGACAATGGAAGTAAAGCCAAGAGACAGCAAAGAGAAAGCAGTTCATGATGACATTGCTCTAGATCCAGCCTACACACTGGACTTCTCATTTACATGAGCCAAGATGTTCCCTTCCCAGCAAGCCAGGTGAGTTATTTCTGTCCCTCTTAAGCAAGAGTCACAACTGATGCAGATGGCAAGTAAAGAAAAGTTTCTTCAAGAAAGAAGAGAGGCGAAGATGTTTATTGGTAGGGGGCAACAGGGCCATCAAGGAGATGGTCGAGAGAGAAAACATATTTCCTGAAACAATTTCTGTAGGGGATTTTAAGAGTAAACCTTCAGTTGCTTTGCTTAACACTTAACAACTCCAGATCACAGACTTAGCTCTTGGTTTTCACCCTGATTTTGAATTAAGGCAGTAAACCAGAAATTAACATGGGCAGATTTCCTTGTGTTTATTCACCGTTCAATGTTTACCTCCCAGAAGGATGAAAGAAATACTTACTTAATCAAATGTGCTAAACAATTACAATCCTCGCTTGCTTTTCACATGTACTTGTCTTGCAGAAATATGCCATGAAGAGTCCATGAAGCTATTTTTAAAAATGAATTCCATGCACTACTTAATTGTAATAATCTATAGAGTGTAACTGTACATTTTCCACCCCGGGATATGGGTGGGCAGAACAAGGAACACAGCAGAAAACACACCTTCTTGGCTCTTTCTTTTTTGCAGTTTTGGGAATTCTTGAGGTTTGATGTGAATTTTAGTTCTTAAATGTGCTCTCCTTTATTTTGGAGGAAATTACACATTTTAGAGGCCAACGGAGTCAACTCTTCTGGTGGTACTGGGGTTATAAATTTGTGAAATATATATTCATTCGTGAATGCAAGAGTGAATGAATTAATATGTGCAGTATCAAAAGTTCTGAAACATTATATTCACTTCTGAGCTGGTCAGGTGGTTGGGTGCACCAAGATAATACCAGGACATGATGGACTATAGTTCACTGAAAGGAGCTTTCCAAGAGGTTAGAGGTGAATGCACCTTGGGTGTGCTGCCCTCTGTCCCTTGGTGCTCAACTGCAGCTGCACACTAAATCTTCTGGGGATATTTAAAAGGTACCAACAGGCCAGGCTCCATCCCAGCACAACTGAAGGAGGATCTGGGGATAGGGCCCGAGCCTTGGCATGTGTTAAAAGATCTCCAGGGAGTTCCGGTGTGTTGCCAGGTGGAGAACTACTGGTCTGCAGAGCAGCCCCTCCTTCTGTAGGACCAAGCTAATGGGAGAGCTGACTCTTTCCCCTCTAACTCTACTTCTTTCTATGTCTCTGTTTCTCTCTCCCTCTCTTTCTGTCTCTGACTTGGTGTATCTTCATCTGTTCTCTGCCCCTACTTCACTCTCTCCCTCAGTGCCTTCAGGCATTCTTACATGCATCTCTAGAGCTGACAGGGACCCTAGGAAAAGACTAAGCCCCCACTCCCTCTTGTTCCTTTAGGATCCCTCAGATGCAGAGGCTGTGATTGAGTTGAAATGACTCCTGACAGCTCTTGAGTGGAAGCTGATCCCAGCCCTCAGTAGCCCTGGGGTAGAATATTTTTGTTTGTTTGTTTGTTTTATTTAAGGGCTGGGCCAGCAGTTCTCAAAGTGTGGTCCTGGGCAGGCAGCATCAGGAGTACCTGGGAATTTACTAGAAATGCAAATGCTTCCTTCCCACCCCAGCTCTGCTGAAATGGAAACCCTGAAAGTGAGTCTCGGCAAACATGTTTTTAGAAAACTTCAGGTAATCCTGACACATGGCGAAGTTTCAGAACCAGGCTCTATGGGAGAAATGCTCCCTGGCTTACACTTCACAGCCTCTACCTTGGAAAGGATGTCCTCCAAGCCTCTGGGCTCACAGTGGGCTTGGGACCTATATTTATCCAAAAAATGTTATCTGCTGAAAGAAAAAAGTGACTTGTGTGGAAATAAACAAAGAATGCCCAAATGAGAAAGAGAGCCTATTTAGACTTACTACAACCAAGAGTCAGCTACCATAGTTTGTGTTTGGCAGAGACTCCAAGGCAGGCAGAGGAGTGGGAAAGATTTACAATGAAATATAAGGAAGGCTTCAGCTCTGCATGGTGGCATTGCCACCTAGCTGGTGCTGTAACCGAATCTTCCAAAAGCCATTCCACTATTCTATGAACCAGGAAATGAGTCCTCACTAGACACTAAATCTACACGTACCTTGATCTTGGACTTCCCAGCCTCCAGAACTGTAAGAAATAAATTTTTATTATATATGATGTAACTCCCAGTCCAAGGTTGAAGGCCTGAGAACCAGGGTAGCCTCTGGTGTAAATCCCAGAGCATGAAAGCCTGAAAACCAGGAGTTCTGATGTCCAGAGTTAGGAGGAAGAAGGTGGATGTTCTAGCTTAAGAAGAAAAAGTGAATTCATCCTTTTTCTACCTTTTTGTTCTATTCAGGTCCTCAGTGGACGTAGTGATGTTCACCCACATTGGGGAGGGCAAATCTTCTTTCTTGGTCTACTTATTCTAATGCTAATCTCTCCCAGAAACACCCTCACAAACACACCCATAAATAATGTTTTACCAGCTATCTGGAATCCCTTAATCTAGTCAACACATAATTCACCAACATGGCGACCAAGACCTAACCATTCAGTGCCTATTGCTACAGAGGTTGTGATTTGACTTTTTGGGGTGGCTGCTGTAGAGGTTATGAGTAAGAGCTTTACTTCAAAATATGGCCTGGCCATTGTCTATTTGTATATTCAATTTCTCACTTGGAACCGTTTGGATCATTGATCCCTGACTTGATATAGGCTATCTTTAATTAACGTCCCCAGAGTCTTTGCTTTGTTTTGAATGCCTTATTTCAGTGTCAGGAGGATTGGAGGACCTTGGCTGCAATTGCCCATGTGATCCTCACCGTGTGTTTTTGGGCTGGCTCCATTGTGTGCCACATAAGCCACAAGCCCTGTGGGGTAGTGGTACAGATCTGCAAAGAGACCAGCCCTGTGTGAGCTGTGTGGCTTGGCTAGAAGACGCTGGTGGGGTCCCCTACCACTTTCTTTCCTAAGCAGGTGTTGTGGTATTAGATAATTCCTAATCATGATTGTGATTTCCAGTGCCCTAGTGGGAGGAGTTTATCAGTGAAAAGATAAATGAGAAACAGGGACACTTACTAGGTGGAGAATACCATTCCTTCTTGACCTGAGATGGAAAGAAACCAAATGACTAATTATTTGACTAATTACTAATTGATGACTAATTACTAATTATGTAAAGCAGATAGTCCTCTGCAGTGTGAGTGAAAATCATCCAATCCGTGGAGGGCCTGAACAGAACAAAAAGGAGGAGGAAGGTTGAATTAACTCTGCCTGACTGTTTGAGCTGGGACATTGATCTTCTGCTCTCAGTGCTCCTGGCATTCAGGCCTTCAGACCCAGACTGGAATCTGCGCCATGGGCTCTGCAGCTTTTAGGCCTTTAAACTACACCTTCAGCTTTTCCAGGTCACCAGCCCACAGAGGGCAGATAATAGGACTTCTGTTTGTCTGGAGAACCCTGACTAGCACAGGAAGATGCAATAACAAGGAGGATTCTGCCTTCTCTATTCCCCTGCATGACCTATGATGACAATGCAAGCAGTGGCAAGAATCTGTAGAGATTCAGGAAGGAAGCACAGGAGTATCAGTGGAGGAAACTGCACACAACATTTGCTGAGCTGCAGCATGCACAGAGCTGTGAGTGGAAAGGTTGAAGCCTGTGCTTTGAGAGAATGTGCCTGAGAGATGGATGGTGTCACCTTTCTGGGGAAAAGTGGTGGCAGGTGAGACATACCAAGGGCAGTGCTGGGTTGTGTGAGTGGAGGGGGCAGGCAGGCTCAGATTTCCCCTGGGTGAAATTAGCCTACTTGGGGAAGTAGGTGGGATCAGTGGGCCTTTTTGGACAATTGATGCTTCTGTAGACAACTCTTAAAACAATATTTGGGTGATTTTCCAGTAAAACAAGTAGAAAAATATAAGAATATTCCCATGCCCTATATTTTGAAAAATGAGCAGACGTATCATTTCTATAGAGTTTCTCTATCGACAGAATTTATTGAGTGCCTACCATGTGCTTGGCATAGTTCTCAGCACTATTAAAACTATTTCATCTTCAGTTGACTTTATGAGAGGGGTATTGTTACTGTCTCCAATTTACAGATGAAGAAAGGCCCAGAGGTTAAGCTACCATCCAGTATAATTCAGCTGGCGAGTGGTGCTGCAGACAGGCCGATTCCCAAGTCTACTTTTTTGAACACGTAACAACTATAATGTCTGTGTTTGGGAAAAATATGGGCATAAAGGAGATTCCTCACTCAAAAGGCAGGATTCATAGGCCTCAGGAGGAGGTGTCTGCCTTGCACTGTAACATAAATACAGCACAGGCCTAAGAAAGCCTGAGGTGGGAGGTGGAACTGTGGGAGATGGGGAGCCCTGATGGACGAGCAGGATTGCAGCTGTGGTTGGAGGAGTGCCTGTTATTGTTATAATACATGTATGGGAATTTTTGCTCCATAGGATACAATGTGTTTGTGTCCTTAGACCTCACCAAAGAGGAACTGGAGGGCAAATGTATTTTTAACAGCTTCATTTAGGTATAATTAACACAACCAACTGCCCATGTTTAAAATATACAATTTGATAGATTTCAACATGTTATAACCCATGAACCTATGAACACAATCAAGATGCTAAAAATATTCATCACCCCAGCATTTCTTTGTGTTAATCTCTCACTTTTTCCCCTCCTCACTCCCCCCCCCACAAACACTGATTTATTTTCTTTCTCTGTAGATTGTTCACATGCTTCATGATTTTGTATAAGTGGGATCATGCAGTATGGGCTGAGTGCTGGCTTCTTGCAATTAGCGTAATTATTTTGAGATTTGTCCATGTCTTTGCATCTATAAAAAGTCTATTTCTTTTATTGTTGCATAGTATACCATCCTATGGATTTGCCACAACTTATTTATGGATTCTTCTGTTGATGAGCATTTGTGTTGTTTCCTGTTCTTGGCTATTACAAGTTTTTGTATGGACATATGCTTTCATTTCTCTTGGGTAAATACTAAGGAATAAAATAGCTGGATCATATGGTAGATGCATGTTTAACTTACAGAAAAAACCCTGCCAAGCCACATTCCAAAGTGATTGTCCCGTTTTGCATCCCAGCTAGCAAGGAATGAGAGCTTTATTTCTTCTGTGTCCTTCTCGACCCTTGGTATGGTTGGTCTTCTTAATTTTAGCCATTTTAATAGTGTGTAATAGTATCTATCCTGCTTGTAATTTGCATTTTCTGAACAAATGAATGATGCGAGCACATTTTCATGTGCTTATTTGACATCCTAACATCTTTTTTTGTAAAATATCTGTTTGGGTATTTTGCCTCATTTTTTTCTGAGCTGCTTGATTTATTATTTACTTTTGAGAATCGTTTGTATATTCTGGATGCAAATCCTCTATCAGATATGTGATTTGCAAGTATTTTTTTCCCAGCCTATACCTTTTCTTTTTATTCTGCAAACTTTCTGGGCAATGAGCTGAGGCAATCACTGGGCTCACCTCATCTGTTTCCCATCTTGCAGGGATCACTGTCCTTTGTTGCCTGATATCCAATTTCTTCAAGGCTATTGTTTCATACGTGTGTGTGTGTGTGTGTGTATGTGTGTGTGCATGTATGTATGTTTGGCTGCTTCAGGTGGGAGGTTACATCCAATCCCAGTTAATCTATCTTGGATGGAAATGAGAGTCCCTGAAACTGATACTTTTGAAATTTTAAATATACGAGAGAGCCTCTAGAAAGATCTTCTAATTAATAGGAAGTATAACCGCTGCAAATGTCCAGGTTTTGCAAGAATTCAGGATTGTTTAGAATGTTCATTCTCTGAGACAGAGGAAATTTATATAGTTATACAGTTACCCACCCCCCCACCCCATTACACAACCACTATATGGGAAGTAAGTCACAACCTCTTCTAATATTTATTGAGCCTACACTGTTTTAAGTGCTTACATGATTTCAAATGCACAAAAGCCCTATAACTAAGTACATTTGTAATCTCTAATTTACAGATGAATTGACTGAAGCATGAAGGGTTTAAATATAAGGTCTCTAGATAGTAAGTGGCCTGTTTGTAATGCCAAATCCCTTGCCACTGTCTTATGCTACCTCTTTTCCTTTGTGGGAGGATTTCTCCCAGGTGAGTTGTATGTTCACAAGTGACAGATGACCTAGATAACCTGCATGTGTTGACTAGCGGCCTGCAAATATAAAAACAGGAAGATATTGTCTTTTTCAGTGGGAGCAACAAGGCCCATCATGGGAAGCCTCGTAGGATGGCATCAAATTTGTACATTTCAAATCAAAGACTGGTTTATTCAGGCGAGTTTGTTTTCTGGTGCAAATTGTACACCCCTATCTGGAGTGGGAGCTTATTTGGAGTGGGAGCTGAGCTTATTTTATGTAGAGAAAAGGAAGAGAGAGTGATGCTTGGCTTAGTGTGGCCTGGAGTGAAACCTAATTTTCAGTATCTTGGATTTACCCGTTTCACCAGATTCTGAAAGCAAAATTAGAAAGACAATCACAGTAGTAGTGAGGGGTGAGTTGCTCTCCCTATTGGTCCTCCTGGGGGTCAGAGGAGATCTTCATGGCTGGGGAGGCAGCTCATGGGAGTGTTGGCAGGACTGTGGGATTTCTCCAGACTTCACTGAGTACCCAACGAAAGCACATTGACCATAGGCTCAAGCTGAGCCCGCAGTTAACAGGAAAATAGGGGAATGTTTGGCCTCCAAGGGAGGAGAAGTTCACAGCTCCTCTCTTGACTATCTCTCTTCCTCTTTGCCCAATCTAAGTTCAAACAGAAGGACCTCTGACCTGAATTGGCCAAATTCCACGACACGACACGATCCCAGTCCTAGGGGGTTGGAACTTTCAAAGAGGTTAAACTTCCAGTGAACCACAGGGACGCCCTTCCTTCACAAGTTCAGAAAAGAAGGATGGGTAGCGATTGCTGTCAGTGGAGAGATGGGCCAACCGGCTCCATTTCATTTTGTGCCGTCCACACTGCACTGTCCCGTCGTTGCTCCTCCCCCACAGACCCAGCACACATCCTCAGTTGAGCATGTTTGTTTGTAGGCTTGGACAAATGAGACTGGGCTGGAGCTATTATTTTCTAATAAAAAGGCAGGCCATGTCTTTTCTCTGTTTGGCCTTTCTTCCTTTGAGATCTTTCTTCTCCACAGTAAACATAAGCTGACCTTATGCCTTGAAATGGAATCTCCTAGGTCTACTAAGGCCTGGATTAAGCCAGCTGTGTCCTAGACTTAAGGAGGGTTTCTCTGTCTTTTTTTAGTCTTCCTCCAACTCTTAACCAAAGGAGTCTTCCATGAGTTTCAGCTGAGATCTCTATAATTCTACATGACCTGAGCAATCATAAATGCTTCTTAACTTTGTTCTCTTCTGGTGGCATATATTTTCCTCTAAGATTTTGCAGTTAGAGGTGGCAGTTTGAGGGAGAGATTTAGATGTTTGGGATTTGGTATTTCGTCTTTCTCTTTCTGCTGTATGTTATCATGATTTCAATTTACTGCTACAATGACTTTTTCTTGGTGACACAGCTTCCCAGGGGTCTCAGAGCTACACAGTGAAAACAAAGACTGGTCCAGCTCAGAGTGTTGGTGTACTCTACCGGTTTGTGAGAATGGCATCATGGAAGTAAGCAGTGCGTCTCAAGGCCAGCTCAGCCAAGCAAGCTTTGTCAGACATTCATGTAATCTGTGCTCTGCTCAGCGTTGTACAGTGATCCCTCACGTAGCCAACACTTTTTACTATAAAAGCCTGCATCCCCTGAGCTACAAGGAGGAGGGATTGAATCCACAATTTTCAATATCCAAGAGAGATGTTTATGTCCAAGAGTTCTTGTCCACGATCTTGTAGGTTCTTGAAATGCCTTGGACATTCCCCTCAGTTCAAGTTATTACTCATTTATTGGTGCAGGACTACTCTTCAGAATAATAGGTGCCGTGCTAATACTCAGTTTCAGTGGTTAAGAGCTGCTACAGAGATGTGGAAGTAAGGAATCCTAGCACTGACTGATTAGGGATTCATGTATTTTAAGTTGACCAGACAAACCGTGGCTCACAGAGGTGTTGTGTTTATCCAGAAATCACTGGCCCAGAGAATTTCCCTTTCAAATGCCTTAATTGACATCATTTAAAACTCAGTGGATTTTTATCCATTAAAAATATAAAATATAGGCCATTCTGGGTTGGCATGTCCACACTCTAATGATTGGCTGGAGCTGAGAATTATAGTTCTCTTTATGTGGGGTTTATATTCTCCAATTTGACATAGCACTTACCACTTCCTAACATATCTAACAAATATAATACTAGGCTACAATTAAAGATGACCTAGGAATTGTGTCTTCTTATAGGCAGTAGTAATTGACTTGTAAGGGATCCAGTAGGGAGTGATGGGGACTCAGCAGACTAGAGAGGGCATGGCCTATCCAAGGGAGGCCGCTGACACCCACCCGGCCCACCCCATCCAGCCCCAGTTGCAATCCCTGATCTACCAATTTCCAAGTCACAAAGAAAACTATTTCATGAAAAGGGAAGAGCCTATTAGAGAGTGATAAAGGCTTGGTCCTGGAAAACAAAGAAACAGGGGGCAAAGGTCAGAGCAGGGTGATGGCAGACTGAACCCCCTGAGACAAATGCCCAGCAGAATTTCTCTCAGTTATACTGTGTCTGCCTAAGTTAAGTCAACCTTTAAGTGAGCGCAGTGGCTCCTCTATGGAGGAGGCTTGGCTGGAGAATGGACAAAACATTTGCTGCTCCATTTTCAGGAACGTGTGTCATCTTTACTCAAAGTCAGTCCTCTAGCCCCACTTCTTTTAAAAATTAGAAGAATACATTTGATATTTCCTATTATAAAAGTAATGCAAGCTCATTATAGAAAGTTGAGAATTGTCTAAAAGTAAAAAGAAATTTAAAAATTACCTAGACTGACTATCACTATTAACAATTTGGGGCAATTCTCTTCCAGCCATTTTGTTATATGCACATGTACACACACACCCATATAAACACACACACATACAGATGCTCCTCGACTTGCGATTGGCTATGTCCCAATAAACATATCGTAAGTTGAAAACGTCATAAGTTGAAAGTACATTTCATACACCTAACCTACTGAACACCATAGCTTAGCCTAACCTACCTTCAGCATGCTCAGAACATTTGTTTTAGCCTACAGTTGGGCAAAATAATCTAACACAAACCCTATTTTATAATAAAGTGTTGAGTATCTCATGTAATTTACTGGATACTGCACACCGTAGGGTATAGTATCAGTTGTTTACCTTCATCATCTGGCTGACTGGGAACTGACTGGCATAACGACAAAGTATTGTCCTACGTATGGCTAGCCAGGGAAAAGATCAAAATGCATTATTCAAAGTGCAGTTTCTGCTAAATGCATATTGCTTTTGCACCATTGTAAAGTTGAAAAATTGTAAGTTGAACTATCATCAGTTGGGGACTGTATGTAACATTTATATGTGTATATACATTGATTTGTAACATTACATATACCAGTTATTTTCTGAACATAAGAGTTATATATATGCTCATTTTAGGAAATTAGAAATTATAGAAAATACAAAGAAATCACTATAAATTAGAGTCCCACCACCCAGTCATAACATAATTCACTTGTTGATATATTTACTTTTTTATCTACACATTTTGTATACATACACACACACTACAGATTTTTAAGCATAATATACACCAGAATAATCACAGTCCTAGGTGGAAGATAAATGGAATGAGGAACTTGTGACAAATACAGTCTACTGCTAAGTAGTTTATTAGTCTACATTTTTAAAAAAACCAATGATTCAGATCATTCAGTATGATTTTTAAATAAGCAGAAAATGACTCAGCATTCTTAAATGACCACTATGTTGTTCTCTGCAGCTGAAACTTTTAAGAACAGGACAAGCTCTGATTTGCTGCATTTCTGGCACAACACCACCGTGCCCCTCACTGGTCTCCCTGCCTTCAACGTGGGTTTCACTACAGGAGAGCTCTACAGGAGAGCTCCAGTGATCCTCTGAAGTGTAACCTTGATCTTGCCCCCATGCATCCATGGCCCCTCGATGGCTTCCCCTGGTCCTTAGGATGAGACTAAACTCCTTATCAATGGAGTTTAAGATAGTTCCAACCTCATAACAGATGGTGTGAGGATTCGGTGAGTTACCTGCTTGCAAAGTGCTTTGGAATAGTGCACAGTAAGCAGTGAATGAACGTTACCGGTAATGATCACTCTCTTCTACCACTCTCTTCTATTATTTCCCCATATTGTGTGGGACAAGGCTATGGGTAGACCCAGATTTGTATCATCAAGGTCCAGTCCCTGGGAAGGAAGACATTTTCTCTTTTAATCTTCAGTTGTGAATTAAAGGAAAGGACTGCAGTTGGTCTTGTCTGAGCAAAGTACCTGCACTGGTGGTTGGTGAGGGTTGGAGTCTGTTATCAAGAGGTGTGGGGCATACAGGGTGGTGGCCAGCACGATGCAGGACAGAGAGCTGGATGTCCAGGCATCACCTCTTCCCCTTCCCATGCTGTCTTGTTCTCTCCTGCAGATTATCTGCTCCTGATTTATAAAAACCTTGTCTTCTCATCTTGAAACCTATTAAGGATGTCATATAGTTTCTCATTCTTAAAATTTTATACTCCTTCCTCATGTTTTTGGCACAATGTTCCCTTTTCCTTAATCTGGAGTATTTTGCACAGGGTTCCATGCCTGGTGCGTTTGTTTATATAAACCTTATGCCAAGCAAGTAAACCTAGTGTGTCATCAGTAAACAACTTTATTCCTTCCTCCTATCCTTTATTTTTCAGGTTATTCTTAGAAAATAAGAAGTCATTTGGTAACTTCTCAGCTTAATAAGTAATAGTCCCAGTTCACTGTTATATTAACAACTTCCATATTACTGTAAAATTAAACCTTCTTCCAGCTCCCAGCTCAGGCTGACTTTGGGGGAAAGGGGACCTCTTCTCCATTTCTTCTATTTCCTCTGATGGAGCATCTCCTCCTCCTGCAGTGTTCACCAGGCTGCCTCGAGGGGCTACACAAGGTGTGATATTGCAGCAGAGTAACTGTAGAAGAGACATCAGAATCTGATTTTCTTCTAGTAAACCCAACATAAAGAACTTTGCAAAATGTAAAACAATTCCACTCATCTCACTAATTCATTTTTTTTGGAAAATGTAGTTATTTCTCATAAACATGTTATTTATGTTAACACATCATGCATTTATTGTTGTTAGCGTAAAATGAATTAATACATTTTAACTTTTCTCTATTTTTATTTCAACTATTATATAATTACATGTAGGTGTGTCCCAAATAAGCCAGAGTTCTTTGGGGGTCCTCAATAATTTTTAAGAGTGTAAAGAGGTCCTGAGATAAAAAAGTTTGAGAACCACTCTGGAAAGACTTTGGGCCTCAGGATGTGAATGTACCACCTTTAAACTTTATGGCTGTAACTCTGCCTAGAGATTTGTGACTGTCTTCATTTTTCTGTAATGGCAGTCCTCTGATATTGTGAGCTCTGAGACACAGAATCATAGGAGATCCTTTTAAATTCCCAGTTAGGGCATTTGTTGTCTTCTGGGTATCACTTTGGAGCTGGGGGCCTGGGCATGAGTGAGGGGCCTTCTGACTGTGTGGTCCTGTCTTGCTGCTATTTCTGTGCTGCCATCACTGTCATATGTAGGCTTGAAATATTCATTAGGACTTTACCTCCCAGAGGTCTAGCCAGGAATCTGTTCTACCCTCAGACTCTCCAGTCTATCTGCAGGACTCTGTTGTCCATTTCCCCGATGCCCCTGTCCCTGCCAGCCCACCCCATCGTGGGTGGTTGGAATTGGGATCTCTCAGATATCCGTGTATCCGTGTATCTTTCTCTCTTTGATTATCCCTGAGTTTCTTTCCCAGTGCCTGTCTTGTATAGCAAGACATGTTCTTCCACCACATGCTGTATGCTATCTACTCTGTAGTTTATTGTAAAAATTCAAGCTTTCCAAGCTTGGCTCGTTGATGCTCAAAGGTCAGCTTTTGATGTCAAAGAAAACACTTTTTCTTTCCACTATATGGCTTTTGTAATTGCGTGACAATTTTTGCACTATGGGCTTGAAAAACGTCTCTTTTGAAAGTGAAAGTTGAACAAAGACCTTTTTCCTCTGGTTTCTGCTACCAAAGTAGGTAGAGGGTTACTCTTGTTTGGAGTGGTGGGGAAGAGATTAGGAAAAGGGAAGGGGGGAAAAACACCACAGTATAAAATCATTACCCTGTTGTTGAGAATATCTTAATGTGAGTCCACAGAACCCGCTGTTGGCATATCTTATCCACTGTCTTCTCTTGAGTCCAGAGGTCAGAACAGAAGAGCAGATGATCTGCTCATGGGATACTTTCTCAGCACTTCAGGGATGTCCTTGCAAAGAGTCTGCTTGGTGTATATGCTCGCCCCACACTTCATTTTTGGAAAACTGCCTACAGCTCCAGGGATGGACGATGGCAACCACTTTACAGTATGTGATCCAAGTTCCCTGACCACAGTTATGGGACCAGGGATAGATGCTTTTGACCCAAAATGTGGCAGATTGTATTTTCCGAAGATAGCCATAGCAATAACTTCCATCAACATGCTTTTCTGACAATGTAAACTTGCTAAAATTCCTTCAACTGATAGTAGAGTCTATGTCACCCCATTCCCCTGCCCCCTGTACTTCGGCAGAACTTCATGAATGTGCTACCCAGAGAGAACAGCACTATGTGACTTCTGAGACTATATCATGTAAGGTGAGACATTGATAGCTTTTGCCTGGCTTTCTCTCTTAGTATTTCCCTCCTGCTTGCCCCCACTCTCTTTCTTTCTCTAGACACTTGCTCTTGGAACCCAGCTGTCATTCTATGAGGAAGCTCAGGCCACATGGAGAGGACACAGGAAGCCTCCCAGATGATAGCTCCATTGAGGTCCCAATTTAGCATTGATAGCCAGGCATGTGAATGAGGAAGCCTTTGAGATGACTCCAGCTCAGCTACCATCTGACTGCACCCACATAAGGGACCTTGGGTGAGAAATGTCTGGCTGAGGCAATGATTGTTGTTGTTTTATGCTTTATGTCTGGGGTATTTTGTTATACAGCAATGGATAGCTGATATACAACGTGAGTCATTATAGAGATTTTTGGGTTTTCTCCCAGTAACTTTGGAATTGAGGGACAGAGAGATTATGTCAATTAGCCATAGGGGCTGGACAGGAGAGGTTATACAGATTTAATTGCTGAAAGTGTCATTTCAGCCCAATTTAAACATGTGTAAAAGGAACCATACACAATAGAAATGAAGATTTGCAGAGAGCAGGAGATGAGAGTGCATGACATTGAGAGAGAGACAGAGTGTGTGGTTCTGGATGACTTTCTATTTCTTAGCTTTCATGAGGCCTGGCTATATGTTGGGTCTTATGCACTGTGAGATGCTTTTATATCCTGTAATAATAAAAAATAATGATAATTGTGAGGCCTGGTTATACATTCAGGACTTATGACCTATGAGATGGTTTTCTATCCCATAATAACAATGATAATGAATAATAATTGTATTCTTATTTTTTGTTTCAACTAATCTGAGATTTTGTTTCCTTACCACCAAATGCCTCCTGAGTAGGTGTCTACTAACCAGTGTGAAATAGAAATGGCCACACCACTGGCTTCACATACACTAAGTCAGCTGCAGAAAGGTTCTCCTGCTTTAAAAAAGGACAACACTTTGATAGTTTTACTGTGATAATAGAGAAAGAAGTCTTTGTAAATTCCCAATTTTTAGCTCTAAACACAATGCGGTGACTATGGTGGTCGTCGGTGCTGCTCACTGGGTATTTCCTATTATCCACCTTCTGGGACATGGTGGAATCACACTTCCTGGCTGCCCTGAGGTGGAGTGGGACCATGTAGCTGATCCAGACAAGAAGGTGTGGGTAGCAGTGATATGTGCCACTCGCAGCTACCATTTAATTGTCCTGCCAGACTCTCTAGAGCTTTCTTTTCTCTCTGCCATGGTGACAGGTGACATTGCTGAGAGTGGCTGCTCCACCTGTTTCTGGGCTCTTGAGTAGGGATGAGGGAGTACAACCAGTGTCCTGGGTGATCTACAACAGAGTGGGAGTAACAAATAATCCTTTGCTGTTTCAGGGAGATTTGTGAGTTGTTTATCATCATAGCACAATCCAGCGTTTCCGGCCTGATTCAATGACTCCGCCTTAAACACAACCAAGAAGGGTGGGACCTCTAGGACGGCCTCCCTGAGCAGCTTTTTCTAATTTTTTCATGATAGCTGCCATCTCACCTTCCCAAGAAGTTTCAGAGGAGCAGCTCTCTGCTGGTTCTGGTTCTCCTTCTATGCCTGAGGGTATAGATCTTGTTCTGTGTCCACATCTTATCCCTGTTCTCCTTTCTCTTCAAATGTTGACACACTTGGGTTTGTGCAGTCTTTAAAGATTTCCATTCAACCTTAGGATGCTGTCCAGTAGCCATGTAATTTCTCTTCTATTTAAATTTTTCTATAGGTAATCTATACATACTATCTCAGTTTTCTCTTCATTTGCTAAATACTTAATCTTCTGTAAACTCATTTTTCTTCTAACCTCTTCACTGAAGCTGCTCGCCTAAAATTGTCAGGCTACATAGACCAGGGCTACTCTGATCCCCAGAATTCCAAGTCTTTATTCTTGCTATAGGTTTATAAATTTCAAAACTAGGGGAAAAAAAGGCACAATGATGTGCTTCTCGAACTGTAATGTGCAGAGAATCACTTAAGGATCTTGTTAAAATGCAAATTCCAGGGTCTTACCCCCAGAGATTCAGAAAGTCTGGGAACCTGCATTGTGGTGAGCTCCCAGGGGATGCTGCTGTGGCTGCTTTGTGGACCACACTTCGAGTAGGACTGGGTTAGATGACAATTTTTAGTTTTCTCTAAGTCTAAAACGAAGACCAACATATGGGCCAGCATTCCTTATGTAGCAGAGAAGGTCTTCTGTGTGATTGATCTGATGAACCAGCTCTTATGAAAGGAATAGCTCTTATAAATGGTCCAAGAAAGAATCATTAAGGTACACACAGTTGGAAATGAGGGTGAGTCTCCTTACACTGCGCTTGCCACACATCTCCAGAACTTGGACTTGAGGTTGTGATTGAGACTCGAGGTGAAACAATTGTTCTCCTCTTTGTGGAAAGAGCTCTGGTGCTGAAACATACATTAGAGCTCTATTTCTAAGGACAAAACACAGTAAAATAATGAACTGTTTAGAATTTTCTGTGAAAATACATTCTTTGGGATTTCTTTGACAACCAAGTTGCTGATTTAGGAAATCACAAAAAGGTCAAACAGACGAGACAGTTTTCTGAGGACCTTGTTCTTCCTCTTGTTCAATATTTTTGCTTCCTCTACAGCCATCCTGTTGACACAAGAGTAGACATGCTGGCAACTGGGAAGACACCATCTCATAAGTGGTGGCTCCGGCCAAGGGTTTTATCCATCCCCGCACCCACTCTACCTTTCTGCCATGGACCATACTGGCTAAGCTCACCAGTGCCCTGCAAAGTCTTGGCAAAGTCACAGAAAACAGAGAGGAAAGAGGCTGAGAGACATTTGAGAGGTTGCCTGGGTCTGGACCACTCATTTTGTTTTAGTTGAGAAAATTGAGATTTGAGGAGGAGAAATACATTTTTCTAGATTATACAGCAAAATGCTGGCAGAGCCATCCAATGAACAAGGTCTCCTGACTCCCAGTCCAATGTTCTTCAAGTGTGTTCTATTCTCATGGGAGGAGGAAGTTAAGATGGGCAGGACAAGGTTTGGTACTCAGGAGCTCTTTCAGCTAACTAGAAGCCTAGATATAATTAGAGTATTGTTTTGTGATAATTAAATGATATAATAATAGATGTAGGAAGGATCTTGAGTCTATCTAATTCCCCAGTGGTTACAAATGAGAAAACCAAATCCCCGAGATGTCACTGGCCAACACATCCATGAAATAAAAGTTACTAGGATAAGATGAGGTAACCAAGGCCCAGAGATGACATTGGTCATCTCTTAACCTTCTGGCACTTTCAAGGCGTTCCTTTTCCAAGCTCTGCTCCCAAACCCTTTCTGGTTTTTCCATGCCTGACATTTTCAGCCCTAACAGTGAATATCCTAGGTCTTCTTAGATCCTTACGGGAAAATCTTTCTTGCTCCCTTCTAGAGGTTTTGGGCTTCATTCTTATGCTTAAAGAAGAAAATTAGTGTCTAAAGTGTCACTGCCAGTGAAAAGCTGTCTAAGACTCTTAGATTCTCAGCTTCCAACACGAGTTTTCTTTGGCCTCGGCTTGTTAATGATGGTATATTAAAACCTCATTTATTCAGATTTTACCATTTTGGAATTAGCAACAATTGTGACAGGATCTATATTAAGGTTTACCTTTGAGAATCAGACAGAAAAGGTTGAACAAATTGTTGGAGTTAGTATATTTAAAGGGGATATTTAGCCTATTTAAGAAAAGTCTTCTTTTTTACGTATTTTAGAAGCATCATTTAAAACATGTTCAGAACTCTCTGACCCATACCTCTTGACCCATGCCTCATTTTAATTTTAATTACATATTATTCTTACATTTTCAATAAAGGAGGTCTCCTGAGAGTTTCTAATTATATTTTATACATACACACACACACACAAATATATATATTTGTAAGCATTATAATTTAATGACACTTGTTTTAAAAAAATTCTCCAAATCCTAATTTTGTTTTCCTTTGGGTTTCCTTCTAACAATGGATATAGATTAATGAAGCTTTCCTATACTTGTAATATGTGTATGTGTGTTTTTATACTTGCCATGAGTCATCGTGAGTTACAGACATTATAAATTAGAAGTAATTGCAGCACAATAGTGATTGCTGTAATGAGTAAATACATTTCAGAATATGTGTGGTTATGTGTTACAATGCACAGGAATAATAAACAGGTTTGTAACTTTGTCCTAGGTAATGAATCCCATTGATAGAAGAGAATAAAAGAATTTTTGAATATAAGGCCAATGCATTCAATGAGAAGAATTTTATTTACAAGGGAGTTGGGGAGTTGGTAACAGTACGACTGTCTGTGGAGTACAGGAACTATGGAGATGTGAAATTGGGTGTTTGGCCAACCGTCCTGTTTGACAACACTTTGTTTGCTGAATCTGAGCCCACTGGTATCTAGGCTCTGGTGAAAATTCAGAAACACAGAACAACAGATGACTTTAGCAGCAAAAGTGAACATGTGCCAAAGAAAATAGTATTTAAAACCTGTCCAGTTAAAGAGAATCTTGAACAAAATTCCAAATCTAAATCATTTTTCATGGCATAACCTGATTCTCTGGGTTAAATGGCCTGGATATTTGACTATGAGTACTCTCTAATCATCCATGGTAACTATAAGAACTAACTCTAAAATCAAACTAAGACCTAATGTCCAAGAATAACAAATAGTGCTGAAGTAGATGAGTATGGAAACAAAGTCAGAACATCCAATTCTGCCTTGAATTGGGATACCTTGTCCATGGGTACTTGTCCAAGGACTACCTTCCTACATTCCTTTGGCTCCCCATTTTAAAAAGCATAATTGTAGTTTAATTTGTATATCATAAAATTCACCTATTGTTAAGTATACACTTTGGTGATTTTTAGTAAATTTATTGAGGTGTGCAGCCATCACCACAATCCAGTTTTAATATACTCTCATCACTCTAAAAGTTCTCTAGCCCCTGTTTGCAAATAATCCTAGCTTCCACCCCCAACTCCAGTGGTCTTCTACGTTCTTACTCACTATTTAATTACCTTTGGTGTTGACTCTGTCTGTAAAAGTAAGCACATGGCTACTTAAAGAAACAAAGGTTATGTTGAAACGGCTTTATTTTTTTAATCCATAAATATCTGTTACTGACAAAAGTGGAAAAATCCTTAAGACTAAATCTTACTAAAGAGATATCTGTTTACAGTACATATAGAATGTGCTTTGACAGGTAAGTAGAATGACGAGATTTGTACAGAGAAGCAGTTGCGAGAGCACTGCTCATCATGAAGCTTACATGAGTAATGAAGAAACTGTGCAAAGATACAGATAGAAAGGTACTTTTTTCATCAATACTACCATATAATAAACATGGAATCGATAAACTGGGCTAATGCATAAAAATGTTCATTAATCCCCCCTTAGGAAATCGTGTCCCCAAACTAAAAATATTATAATAAGAATTGCTTTTTATTAGAGAATTTTAAGAATTCTTTACTACAAAATGTCTAGTTGAGTTATAGAACTAGAGGGATATTTGCCACTATGAAGCCAATGACTGAGTCCTCCCATGGAGTGGCATTCAGGGGTCACTGCAGGGTGGGCAGCAAAGTTGAGCAGGGTCTTCTCCTCGGGAGGGAGGACATGAAAGA
Source organism: Lepilemur ruficaudatus (assembly GCA_963574885.1). NCBI lineage: Eukaryota > Metazoa > Chordata > Mammalia > Primates > Lepilemuridae > Lepilemur > Lepilemur ruficaudatus. Next base: position 35,110 of record CAUYRT010008475.1, on the reverse strand, counting down.
AACACACAACCACAGCGTCATTTCTCTGACTGATGGAAGGTTAATGTGTTTCCTGATTTACAAGATGGGTTTGATGATGCAGACTTGGACTTTCCATTCTTGCTTCACAAGCCTTCACTGGGAGGACGGTAGTGTCATGAGGAGAAGCTAGAAAGGTACTGGGATGGTTGAGCGCCCACCTCCTTGCAGCCCAGGTAGTGATGACGCCTCCTCATCCTCCAGTTGGGGTGGAGCCTTGTGTCCAGATGTGGTCTTCAAGACACGTTCCAGAGTGGAATATAATGACATCCATTGCCACACGGAGCCTGTGCCAGGCAGGCTCCTCTGTGGCTTGGAATGCATTTTCCAGCTGCTCTCAAATGCAAACCCCATGTCCTTGTGGGCAAACTTCCAAACCTTTCTCCTCCAGTCAGTCCCCTCTCTGAAATTGGAACCGTCTCCCTCCAGCTATAAGGACCATATCCAAAATGGAAACTCCAAACTCAGAATTCCCTAGAATTCCCCAGCCACCCAGGATGGTTTAGGTGTGTCTCTATGAGAGGGCTTCTGTGACACACAGTTGGTGACCTGTTGAATGGTTGCAAGCCTTCAGGTTAGAGAGCATCCCCAGGTGGCCGAGCCCATCCGGCCCACTCAGGCTCCAGTGAGGAGTCTTTTGGCTGTCTGGGGCTGTCTCGGGCATCTGATGACGTTGCCGCCTGGGGCAGCACTTGGGGATGGTTGTAGTTCGGTGGAGGTGGGGAGAGACTTGGGGAAGGGAGCGGGTGCTGGCAGGGAATGAAAGCCCTAGAATGTAGAAGCTGGATGAAACTTCAGAGCTCATCTCATCAAAGCCCCTTGTTTTACAGATGGGGAAACTGAGGCACTGAGCGGGCAACATGAGTGGCCCTCGGTCACACAACAAGATGGAGACAAAGCCAGTGCTGGAAGCTGTGTCTCCAGATCCTGAGCCCTGTGCTTTTTTTTTCTCCTAGAGTATGCTGCCTTCCCAAATCAAGTATAGAGCCCAGGAAGACATATCTTTCATATTGAATCTGCCATTAAAATGCTGCATTTATAAAAAATAACATTTGAACCCTGAAAAATTCTTCATTAAAACACAATGCTCTTTCTTGAAAATACTCCAGAGCAAAGTTTCCCAGATTCAGAGAGGATGACAGGAATGTAGGGGTGACATGTCAGCTCCTCTCAGAACAGGTGCCTTCTAGGGCCCCAGTGATTGGCAGCCCTTTCATACTACCTTGGGTCAAGTCCACAGTTGGGTGGAAGGAATCTGAGGGTGGAGGCTGATGGCCGGTGGCAGACAAGGTATCTCTGAAGAAAATGGAGTTTGGTGGCAGTGATGTTGGTATGGATATTCCTCCATGCTTAGAGACTCATGAGGCCCTCAGAGCTTTTTGAGACAAAGCAGGATCTGAGATGCACACAAGCAGGGAGAGGACAAGTGAGTGGGGGCAGTGGCTGAGAGCCCCCACGGATATGAGTCTTTGGCCAGAGTAGGAGCCTCTTGGCTAAGAGCGTGCTGGGTCAGGAGTTGCAGGGCACTTGCCAGCCACAGGAACCAAAGCTGACTGTCAGAGGCCGTGACATCTCTGAACTACAGGTCTCTTCTTCTCCCTCCCAGAGATCAGAGGGGAGCCCTCAGTGTACACACTGGGGTATTATTTCACCAGGGCAGGAGGTGAAAGATACACTGATGAGGCAAACAGAAGACCTGAAGAAGGTCTGATACTTGTTCTCATTGAGAGCTCTGGTTTGTAGAACTAGAGACTAGAGACTGTAGTAGGACCAGGGCCAGAGAAGAGCAGATGGAGGAAGGGGGAGATGCTAGGAAGGACAGTGTGAACTGGCATGAAGATTGAGGTTCAGACAGGAGTTTTGGGGAGTGAGAGTGGAAAGAGAGAGGAACATTTGAATTGGGGTAAGCGTTGGAACATTCCAAGGTGCAGACCCATGGCCCAAGACACTCCCCGAGACACTGGGGAGCCCTGAGGGCAGAAGCCTAGTTAGGAGGTTCAGGGAGTCTGGGCAAAGCCTTTTTGACTCTTGGATGCACAGAGTCAGGAGCTAACTGGAGGAAGCAAGACGGGAGGGATGGAGGGGCATGGGGCATCAGGAGAGCTGTGCTGCCATTCAAGGCCAAGAACAGCAGGAATAACTTTCAGGGTAGGAGAGAACCTGGGAAGACCCCTGTCCATTCCTATCAGAGCAATGGAGATGTGCACAAAAGAACAAATGAGCACAGGGACATCTCAGGCTTTAGGTGTCCCTTTCCGGGAGAGGAGCTTCTATTATAGGGGAAGATGGCCCTTCTCTGTGCACTAGAGGCCACTGACCTGGCTGGGCTGGAAGTCACGGCATCTGGGTTCCAGCCCCAGAATGGACACTCTTTTATCTGCCATGTGAACTTGACTGGTGATGTGACTTTGCTTGTTCTGTGAAGATGTATGGGACAACTGAATAAATGGGCTACCTCTGTGTCCCAGTTACGACATTGTTTTCTGGATTTTCAAATGGGGGACTGAATGGGAGCAATTTTGTAGACCTCTCTCTCTCTCTTTTTATTCCCTTCCTACTTCCCTCCTTTCCTCTCTCCTTCCCTCCATTTCTCTCTTCCGGGTCCAAGGGTGAAGTACAAGAAATCCTTCAGAAGATGTAAGCATTCAGGTGGAATTTTCCAATCCGACCAACATCAGAGGCTTTAAATGGGACAGTGCCAAGGCTGGGATGAGAAATGTTTTGGAATCAACCTATCAAACAACCCCTGAGACAGACAGATACCTTATCAGAGACAGGGCTGGGGACAGCCCCGGGAAAAGGCATCACCCCGAGGACTGGAGAACATGGAAGCCGGGAGGTGAGATCAGCTTTCTGAGTTGGTGTGTAGACACCAGGGAAGGGGCTTCTCACCCACACGGGTCCTTTGTCCTCTCCACCACTGGGCTGCCAAGAATTATTAGCAGATTCAAGGGTGCTGGGCTTAGGGCCTAGCGGTGAGACATCCTTTTTGTTTCTGGGAGTGATCAACTGCTTTGTTTAGACTAATTCCCTCCTTTCCGGCCCTCTTTGCCTCACCTTCTGGAACAAACTCTCATAAACCCGTGGGGACCAGCCCTTAAGGAGGTTTATGCGTTTGTGGGGAGGAGGGTGGGGCCATCCCTGGCCTCAAGGCTGCACAGTCCCAGGGACACCTGCCCAGGGGGGAAGCCGAAGGCTGCTCTTGCAACCCCACCTCCACCGCTCAAGATTCACGCCATGGTTTCCTGTTCACCTTGGCTGGGGGCAAACTTTGGGCAAGGGAGAAGGAGACAAGTGCTTTGGAAACCTTGAAATCAGCAAGAGGAAACCGACCATTGATTTCTCTGTGGTTTGTGGACTTGGTTAGATTAAAAATTTCCCAGGGTTGACACTGAGGAGTTCTTCCCCTGACACCTGCCTTTTTAAAGGGCCACACGTGCAGAATGAGGGAATGTCAAACCCCATTTAAGGGCATCGTTGATGGAGTCTGACTGCTGTGACAATCATATTTTTAGTGTCACACCTTCACCCAACAGTCTGGAGCTAATTCCCCAGCCCCAGCCCAGGGAGGTGCCCTGGCCCTGAGAATGGGGGAACCCCTTTTCTCCCTTCCCCCAGGCTCCGGTCTTGGGGTAGTGGATGATGCTTACTTCACTGCCAGCTCCCCAGGCGGCCATCACACCAAGCCCACCTCCAGGCCAAGGCAGAAAAGGGGCTGAGGTGGGCTGACAGTGGTGACCCCCACAGAGCAAAGGGCCTGAGTCTGCCTGACCCTCAGTGCCCCTGCAGGGAGGGATTGAGGTGGTGGGGAGCTGCCCAGGAGCCCCCAGACTGTAACCTGGAGAACCGTTATTTGCTTCTGCTAATAGTCTTTGTCCCTTTGATCCAGAGGAGGCACAGGTCTGAAGGAGGAGCGGCCAGGAGAGAAGGATGGAGCTGCAGGAGGATGGGAGGCAGGGCAGGGAGATGGGTGGGGAGAGTGAGCTCTGAACAGAGCAGGGGGCAGCTGGGACAGAGGAGCAGGCAGGGTGCACGACAACCACCTCAGGTCCTCCTTGTTTAGGGACTGAGCAGCCGCTGTCTAGAAGCCTCTACCTCCGACCTGCCTGAGGTGCACAGCGGGAGACGGCAGAGCCCTGCGTTGTGGGAGGGGTGAGCCCTGAGACCCTGGGCATCACAGTGGCCCTCCCCACCCTGGCTCTCTTGCCGCCATAGGCACCTCCCAGGAGCAGAGCAGAGGTGGAGAAGGCAGGCCTGAGTGGCAGTCATAGTTCAGATCCAGAGGCCTGGAGGGTGTGTGGAGATAATTGGCTAGCTAGGGAGGGCACTCCCAAAGTCCCTGCACCCCATCACTACTTCCCTCTGGGAAGGCTGGAGCCAAAGCCCCAGAGAACTCAGGGCAAAACACCCAGGGCCGGGGAGGAGAAAAGCACCCCCTCCCAAAGGACAGGCTGGGGGCCCTGTGGGCGGGCAAGGGGGAGGCAGCTGAAGGGAGGAGCCCCCCACTGTGCCAGGGCAGAGGAAAGGGTGCAGGGCGGGGCCCGCAGGGGTCAGTGAAGGAAGGGCCACTCGGTGGGGACCAGAGGGTCCCAGCAGGCAAGAAAAGAGTCATTATTGTGCTTATGGACACAGCAGCTCCCTGGCTCTGAGAGAGCGAGCAGGCAGTTTTTAGGCACTAGAAGATTTCTGTGATGCGGTTCTAGGTAAATGAATGAGGCCAAGTAGCCTATTCGGTCAGCCCACTGACTGCACCTGCTGGCCAAGTCAAACCCAGGCAGCTTCAGACCAGGGTCAGGCGAGGATCTCTTGGCTGACAGAAACTGCAGCTGAGACCCCAGGAGGGGGGAAGAGAGGGGTGGGGTGGAAGGGAGTTGGTGAAGGTGGTGGGGTGAGAGTGGGACCTAGCCCCCTCCTCATTCCCCGCTGACTGTTCTGGAAGAGAGAACGATCACTCTAGATCCCAGTTCTGGGCATGTGGAACCAGGCCATCGGGGCTATGTCCTGGGGTATGGCTTTCTGGGCAAAGGTGGCTAACCCCCACCTCCTACAGAGGGGACCAGGGGAGGGAGAGCTGCAAGGCTAAACGCGCTGCTCCTGGCCCCTCCTGGCCCCTGCCCTGCCCTGCCCCACCCAGCAGCCCCGGCCCTGCCCCGCCGGTCACACGGTCACTTCCGTCTTGCTGGCTGTGTAGCAGGTGTGGTGGCCCGGGATGTAGTGCAGCTGTTCCACCGTGTTGTGTCTGCGTGAGGCGAAGGCGTGGCGCTTGGCTGCTGTCTGGCTCTGGCCCAGGGTGGCGTAGGAGTTATTGGAGGCACTGGGATGGGAGTGCATCTTGGTCATGCGGTAGCGGTCCAGCACGGGTGTGGACACAAAGACGTCCGTGTGCGAGATGGCCCTCGACAGCGACTGCTCGGGGAAGGCCGTCCGCTCCGGGGACAGCAGCGGGTCCTGGGAGTGCAGGCGCTCCGTGGAGAGCAGCTGCTCATCTGACAGGATGCGGTCATAGGGCATGCCAAACTCATCGGGCAGGCCCCGCTCCGGGGAGAGGACCCTGTCCTGGGACATGGCCCTGATGGGCCGGCGGGGTCGTTCCCGTGGCAAGGGCTTCTGTTGTGACATCTGGATGACGTTGAGGGGGAGGGTGCCACGGGCAGCCAGGTCGGGTAGGTGCCGCCGCCTCATGTAATACTCGTCAGCCTCCTTGTCGGCTGCAGGGGTGAGACAGAGAGAGAAGGCAAGTGGGGTGACACTGAAGCCAGGATTTGGGGAGAGCCCTGCACCCCTCCTGCTCCACCACAGGCCTGTAAATCTCCTGGGATAATACGGTCAAACCCCTTTGGTTATGGTGAGGACATGGAGGCTCAGGCAGGTGAAGGCAGCGCGGGATGTGCAAAGCAACCCCTGGGGGCTGTTAAGTGCAGATTCTGAGTCAGTGCATCTGGGGCAGGCCCATGAGCTTGCAGCTCTAACAAGCTGATGGGTGATGCTCATGCACCTGGTCCATGGTGGACCACCTTGAGTAGTGAGGGGTTAAGGGGCACCCTGAAAGTCCCTGGAGAGTTCGTGGCAGAGTTGATGGCAAGTCTGACTCCCTGAACTCCACCATCCCGAAACAGAATGCTCCCTGTCTTGCCTAAGCACCCATGTACCAGCTTCCCAATGAGGGCCAGAGCCTTGCTCTATGAAAGCTGGGTCACAGAACCAGCCGCCTGCTAGCATAAAGTAAGATGCTCCAACTAGGAAGCACTTGCGAAATGCTTAGCTGGTAACTTAGGAATATAGTAACACCTTCTCTGGAGTAACAGCTGATACACAGGAAGCCAATACACGGCATCCAGCCCCCACACAGCCACATAACCAGCCTGCACATACTCCGCCTGCGCCCACAGCATGAGCAGGCTGGAGCAGTCCTATATGTGCACCTCATTCAGCGGCCCCACCCTTCACTCCATCCAGTAAGCCCTCCCAAGCTCACACTGCCTTCTGTACCCTCAAACTTACCCAGAACTTGCATGTTACACACAGACCTGCATTGCCCAAGATTCAGGAATAAGACCTCCTATTGATGGCCTTCTAGCACCCTGCAAAGTGTGGGGATGCTGTCTGCTCCTTTTTTGGCCCAGAGGGTCACTGATGGGTATCCTGTCTCCTGAGCCACCTTCCCTCACCCAGAGCATCCATCAGATTCCTCAGGTAATCAGAGATGCCAACATCTAGCCATAGAGACTCAACATTCCACCATGAAGGCTGCTGATGTGGACTTGGGCTGAACTTCTGCCAGGGTAGGTTACCCCGCAGATTCAGGCAAATGCTCGGCCCTAGGGCTCCAACAACAGTTGGGTGTCATCAGAAGAGACTCAGGGGGAAATGGGAAGAGAAGGTCTAAGGGTCAGAAAGCCAGGAAAGACGAGAGAGTCCCTCAATGTACTTTCTTGAAATCTGAATGCCTTAAACTCATCAATTCCCAGACCCTTCCCAGACTCAAATGGTAGAGCTGCAATCACTGGATACACTGGATTGGAATGATGAAATGGGGTGTGTGTGTGTGGGAGGGGGAGAGTTTCAGGTCCTCGAGACAGTGTTCACCTGGTTAGAGGGAGATCTGGTTTAAGGATCTCTAGGAGGACCCTCAGAGAAAGCTCTGGCCATTGCTCCCTCAGTTCCAAGATAGGATATAGAGCAAGGAAGGTCCATGGTTTGAAGAAGGCAGGTGGGGCATGAGGCTGAAGAAAGGTTTCTTTTGCAGTTAAACTGGTGCATGAGTTGAAATGTTGTCTCACAGGGGGATGTAGATCTGAGGATTCTATGGCCTCTGACTATGCAAAGAAAGGACTCAGGCCATAAAGAACAAAAGCAAGGGGCTTGTCTGCTCTCTTCTTCCACCCTACAACTCCTTCTTTGTTCTTGGGATTCCCCACTTGACCCCTTGGGTATGGGGCCAGAAAGTGAGACACAGGAGGAGGTGCTGGGGACCCCAAAGACAGACCCCAAACCTCCCAAGGGAATCTGGCTTACTTAGCCTCTTCAGAGAGGAGTACTTGCTGGGGTTGGTCTTCACTGCAGACTCGTAGGATGGGGGCAGGTGGGCCAAGTTCTGGAAAGAGCGGGAGAAGGAGAGGTCATAGGGCTCGGTGGCCGATGTCAGGATGTTGTTCATCCGTGGCTTCTCTGTAAGAAAAGGGAGGGGCGCGTTCTGTTAGTGAGGACCAAGGCTGAGGCAGGTACGAGGGAAGGGTCCAGGTTCTATTCCTTCACTTTCTGCCTCATCCCCAACTACAGCCTCCATCCTGCTTTCCTGGCCCTCTGTGCTAGGACACAAAGAGTGCTTGACTCAGTTTCCCTCATGCTCAGTTCCAGTTGTCAACAAGCCTTGGGGCAGGTGCTTGCTTTGGCTGCCAAGAGCCACCATGACAGTTGATATGGTTTGGATGTGTGGCTCCCCCTAAATCTTGTGTTGAAATTTGATCCCGAGTGTTGAGTGTAGGGCCTGATGGAAAGTGTCTGGGTCCTGGGTGCGGATCCCTCAAGAAAGGCTGGTGTCCTTCCGGAGATACTGAGTTCTCTTTGTATTGGTTCACACGAGAGCTGGTTGTATAAAAGAGCCTGGCACCTCCTCCCTCTCTGTGCTCCTTCTCTCCCCATGTGACACGCCTGCTCCCCTTCCCCTTCTGCCTTGACTGGAAGCTCCCTGAAGCCCTTGGCAGAAGCAGGTGCTGGCGCCACGCTTCATGTACAGCCTGCAGGACCATGAGCCACATAAACCGCTTCTCTCAATGAGCTGCCCAGCCCCAGGCGTCTTCTTGATAGCAGCACAGAACAGACGAATGCAATAATTTGCCACCCTGGGAACGGGAGATGTGACTCTGAGTCTAAGGAGGGGGTTCTTTCTCCTGGTATGACACTGGGTTGTCTGGTGAAAATGTGAGCCCGATGGGACTCGGGGGCATCCTAAAGTCATCTCCTGTATCCAGGTGCTGTCCCTGTCCTAATAGCTTCAGGCAAACCCGGCTCTCAGGCTTAGAAAAGTCTGAGCCGGAGGAGATGGGGTGGCTTATCTTGTCTACGTACCCACAGAAGAACCGGGTCCAGGACCCAGCTCACCGAGACTGCAGCCCCTGCTCCGTCTGTACATCATCCCACCTCTCATCGGGCTCCTCCCACCTTGGGGAGCCACATAGCCATTTTATCGTACTTTAATTATACTTTAATTCTTTCCCGGAAGCCCCCCCCCCGACCTTAGCCACCTCTAAGCCACTGGAGGGCAGAATGCAGGCAAAAATGCACAACACACCGTTCCCTTCTCCCTGCTCCCTGAGACAGGGCCTTGGATGCCAGACTCAGAAGAGAAAGGAAGGAGTGTTGTTCCTGCCAGGCCTGGGGAAAGGAAAGCAAGGGGGAGTGGAAGGAGGGGGAGAGGGAAACGAAGGGAAGGCTGGTGGGGCACAGGCAGGGGAGCTGGGCTCAGGGCCAGAGCAGGACTAAGGCAGGAGAGGGGCGGGGGAGTGCAGGGCAGGTGAGGGAGTGGCAGTGAGGATGCGACAGAGAGGAATGGCGGTCTCAGCATGCCTCAGTGCTTTACCAACTGGAGGAGGAGCAGCCACAGTGGGCAATAGGTGGTTGCTGGGGAAACAGTGGTACCATCCCAGAATCAGGTGGCTGGGAGGCCTAGCGGCATCATCCCTCCATCCTCTTTGGTTTGAGACACTTCAGGGCCAAAGAAGTTCTGAGAAGGGGCGGGCCTGACCTTGGGCAAATGTGTGGCAGGACTGTGGCTTCCCACCTCTCTTGGCAGAAAGTGGCAACCCTTGGTAAAAAGGAATTCTGTGGGCCTTGGGAGAGACAGAAGCTGTCCCAGGCCTCGTCCAAGGGCACCCCACGCACAGGAGACTCCTGGCTTCTTTGTCCCTTCCTGCCTGCATTGTCACCCCAACACTGGGGATGGAGCCAGGGGAGCTCAGCCAATTCTCTGGTGCTCACACCAGCTTGGTACATATGTGAGGGGGTGGGAGATGCTCTCCATCCCCGAGAGATCAGAACATGCTGTACAGAAGGAGCCTCCCTGTCATGGATCAGGACAGATGCCAGGAAGTGGAGTGGGCAGGAACCTAGGAGCGCTCCTCCCCAGAGGGGGTATGAGTCACTCTGCCCTTAGCGCTGTGTCTTCACTTTGGCCATGCTGGAGAGAAGTGAGCTTCCCTCTGCCCGTTGGCATCATAATCCCTCTGAGGGCATCACTCAGATTACCCACTTCCAAATGCAATATTTCTGGGCACTGATGCTCCACCACTGTGCTCCAAAGCATGTCATGGAGCCAGGGCCCGCTCTCCCTTGCCTCCTGCCTCCACCGTGATAGCCCCCGCATGCCCTCCCCACTACCGGAATGCCTCCCTTGCTCTTTCTCTATCAAGGTCTTCCCTTACTCAAAGCTTTCCATTGTGACAATGTCATATCTTGATATCTGCTCTTCTAGTCTGTATCGCTCTTCTAGTCAGTTCCACCCAGTTTAGTATCTAACTGACCTCAAATAATTTGACTTGAGTTGGGCTTGTCGATTTCCAAAGATTGAAATCTCCTTGACAGCAGAGCCTTGCTTGCCAGTTTTTCTGATTTTTTCCTAATGCTTGGCCCAGATTATAAGGGTCCAATTAATCCTCCTCATAGAGCATTAAGCAGGCACAGGTCTCCTCCTCTCTTCAGAGTCACTCTGCCACCTCTGGGGAAAAGTCTAACATGCAAGAAAGGAATACAGAGGCCACTCTGCTCCCACTGCCCTGTGCGCTGCTCCATGGCAGGGGCCAGGTCGCCTTTACTGCCTTCTCTTTGCACCAGTTGGAAGAGAGAAGGCAGGAAGACAAGAGGGAAGAATGGCCCCTCCTCTTGTATTCAGGAGTCTGTGCTTGTCTTGGCTCCTTCTGGGGAAAATCAGCTCGGTAGTTGTTCTTTGAGAATGCCGCTGAATGCCGCTGAGCAAGTGGGAGCTCTCTGCGCTAGCCTTTTCGGCTCCTCTTCCTGCTGCTGCTTGCTCACCAAGGGCATTCCCCCGGCTCCCTGCTTCGCCTTCTGCTTCTCCCTCCCAGCGTTCCTGCACAGATTGCCCTGCTCCCGAGGCTTCTGTCACTGCCTCCAAAGCTGCACTGACATCTTCAGCTCCACCCTCCCTCCAGGCTTCGTTTCTACACTCCAAACTGCCCGCCACACAATTGTTCTTGCTCATCCTATGGTCATATCAAATTCCAGTGTCCAGATCCAAACTCACCATCCCCTGTTCCACGCTGGCCGTGTTCCTGATTCCTTAGATTGGGTTAATAGACGCCCCATTGTTCTAATCAATTTCATAATGGCTCTCCTCAGCCGTATTCAGTGAGTAATGGAGCTCTCCCAATGCTTTCTTCAACACGCTTCATATCTCAGCCCTCCTTCTGTTCCCACTGTCAACATCACCACTGGTAGCAGCTTCTTTTAACTGATCTCTCCAGTCTCTCCTGGTTCTAATTTTTCTTAGACCCCACAACCTGACACATCTGATTATACTGTTGCTTTCATCACATTTCTACCAGGAGGAGCATGGCACATCAAAATATTCCACTCTCTTCCTAATTATGATGTCTCTCAACCTCAGTGCTGAGGAGCAGCATAATCTGACATGGCAGTGGTAGGTCTCCCTACCAGGTGGGCTGCAGAATTCATCTTTGTTTTGAGTTTCTTTCTCACTAAAACTTTAATGATGTTTTCACTTTTTCAGAGCAAAGAGACAAAAATGACTGATAGTTCACCATTTACGCAGCTGCCTTATGTTCTATTGCGCTTGAAGCAGGTACCAAAAATAGTTTTTCTCTGTTAAGTTGTGATGTGGTGGGAGGATGTTATAACCTAAGAGGGAAGCGTGGTTTTGTAACCCTTTGGCACTACGCTAACACTCCTCTGCTCGACAACTTCCAGCCTCGTCCCCTGCCAAGAGGCTAAAGCCCAAACCAGTTTTGAGTCTTATCAAATCTTAATTAGTTTGGAGAGGATTGATATAGTTTAGCCAAGTCTCATGTCCTTTGTAAATGATACCATAAGTAGCTTTGGGTAAAGGAGAGTGTCACACTCCTTGTTGTGGACATATGGAATTTATGACTGCAAAAAGTGATGTAGATTGTAAGTAGAAATTGATCAAGAAACGGTCTAGCTCCTTTCCTTCCCGGGCAGAAGATCACTCTGATAGCAGAGACAGAAACACCAAGGGGAAAATAGTCTAAAAGTGAGAGAGAAGCATTGTGGTCCTGGGGGGAGGGTGGGGGGTTGCACATGGCTCCTCACACCTCCTCAGCTTCAGTGAGTCAATGGCCATGTGTTTGATGCCCTGGTCGGCATCAGCATATAGAATGGCACCACTGGGAATGAGGGTGGAATGCAGAGTGCTCTCAATCATCTCTCACCATGTGGAGGGAGCTGGGTAGCACTGGTGAAAATCGGATGGTTAGACTGATGATCACCTGAAAATCATAGAAAAGAAAATTGTAAAGAAGAGTTCAGGCATTCCACTGTCTCTCCAACATAAAAACATCTCTCTTTACCTCTCATGTGCTTCTCTGGATTAAAAGAAGCACTTCCAAGAAAGGCAGAGGTCATTGTGTTAGGCTTAAAGAAACTTCCCCTGCTGTTTCTGTCTCTCTCATTCTGCAGCAGGGCTTCCTCTGTCACCATGGTGACCCGCCCACATCCCTGATCTGGCTGACTAACACAGAGGCTTTGTTGGGGTCGGGTTAGTGGAGGAGAAAGGGGCAGAGACAAGTCTGCATACAGTGGGTGGAGAACTGGGCAGGGAAAGTAGATTCTTTTGGTGGTGTTGGTGGGGTATTAGGGTGCAGTTAACCAGAAAAAGGATGCCTTGACTTAGGAGCTTATACTTTCTGGAGCTTTGATCTGTCCTGGGTCCACTGCCTGAGGTCAGGAGTCCTGGGTTCTAGGCTCTATCCTACCTTTAAATGACACAGCCTAATAGTTTAAAAGCATTTCCTTTATTAATAATGCAAAAGCCCACTTTGATTGAATGATCCCCAAAATTAATACAGTCACAGTTGCCAAAGCCTAGAGTTCAAGGCATTCCAAGGACTTCTAACATTGTTTGAATGAAGATTTGGCTTACCACTACAGTACACTCCAGTATTGCACTATTGCTTCACTCAACATCGTACTCTTGTTTTTCATTTGTGCATATATCTGATTTCAACTAAAGCAAGGGAAAGAGGAAAGGCATGAGGTCTTCCATTTAGTTTATCTAAATCATGGATTATAGCTCTGTCCTCCTTGCAGGGCTGTGGTATCTGTGTCCATCTCCTTACATCTTATTGAAACCATTTTTCCTGCCTTTGGCATTATACTCTCTGGCTACTCATTCCCTGGCTCCTTCACTCTATCCCATTTCCTCTTCTCTTCTCTAAATACCAGGGCTCCATAAGGCTCAGGTGTCTTTGGGAAGATTTCAGCTCTACTCCAGGGCTTCCACCCTCTTGCTCAAATAGATGGTTCCCAAATCTACACCTGTAACCTGAGGTGCATCTGATCTGTAGGGTTAGATTTTATAATACATTGTTTATGGATATCCTCTTGAAATTCTTGCCCTTAAACCATTAAATATCAAGGTGAGCTTGTCATTTTGTTCTCCAACGTCAGGTCTCTGTCCATGGTACTAATGTTCCACGGGCTTGGAAGGTGAAAGTCAGTCATCTTTGCCATTTCCCTCCTTTCATCTTCATATCCAGTGAGTCCCAAAGTCCTTTCCTGTGGCTGTCTCCTAATCCAAGCCCACAATGCACCTTTTTGTCAGGACTTATTTTAGCTTTAGTCTCTGGCCACTTCCAAGACAAATCATCCCATGTACTCCTACCAGACACTGTCTCCATATCTCTGAGTGCGGAATCCAAACTTCATGGAACAAAATCCCTTTATCAAAATCCCTTTATTAAATGGATTTGTAGTGTAAATTTTGGATTTGGCCAAGAGGCAGAACTCAAGGATCCAGAAGGCCTTATGTGGCCCCCAGGCTGCAGGTTCTCCACCCCAATGAGGATGCCGTCCCTTCTCAGGGCAGGTTGAGTCATAGCCAGGGAAGAAACCATTTGCCAAAGGCTGAATGGATTCTATGCCAGATCTGAGTTTAAGCCAGAAGAGAGGACCCAGAAAGGGATGTAAAGGACAGATTTTTTTTTTCTTGCTTGTCCTCCAGAGGCAAGGAGAAAACCAATTTCAGTTTTTTTTTTTCTTTTTGGTTGGTTGGTTGGTTGGTTTTTAAGAAATATGGCAGCATCACAGAGGCAAATGCAAGAAACAGGAGGAACCCTGGTTGAACAGTGGAGAGAGGCAGTTAGTGAGAAACACTTCTAGTTTTCTATCTCAGAGTCTATGCATCACCAGGAAAGGGTTATGTAGAATTCAGATTCCATTATAATTACAAATTATGCCCCATGTCCTGTGCTAAATACCTTCATGTGCTTTTTAAAAAGATGAATCCTCACAATGATCTTGATTTAAATGGGGACTGGAGTGCAGGGGAGTGAATGAATATTACTGGCCTGCCATTTTCCAGACACTATATAAAACCCGTTGCATACCTTAATTGAAATCTTTACTGTAGTTTTTTTATTTTTAAAGATGAGGTCACTAACAGAATAAATGTCTTGAATTTATAACTGCAGTGCTTTTCCTTTTGTTTAGTCTCACTTAAAATGTTTCAATCAACATTTGATTTTTTCCCACCTTGTAATTAAGGAGAAAATTTTGCAATTAGATATAAAGATGAAAACTAAAACTGCCCTAAAATAACAGCTGTGGCATTTCGTTGTCTTTCCTTTTATTCCCTTCCCCCCATAAATGACTGTGTGTTCTTACGTACACCCACACCCCCCACAAACATGTGCACTTAATATTACAATGAATAATAGTGTGTGTCATTTTGCACACAGATTGTAGTTCTTACAATGAATTAAAACATGGCGATTTGAGCCTCACACTTGTGCAAATGACAGTTGTGTTACTCTGTGTAGCATTTTTACAGTATCAAAAACTAGGAAGCCACCTAAATGCACATACATATATGTACACATACACACAGACAAAAAATATCTAGTTTCCCCATGTGTGAGCATGCTGCACATACTACTGTAATCTTTTTTATGCTTAATGAAGACCATATCATGAATAGAGTTTCATGTTTTGAAATATTCTTTGAAACATTGTATATGGTTTCACATAGTCTTTCTATAGCATATTCCATATGTCTATATATCATTTAAGCATAATATATTTAAGCATATTTATACACTCCCCTATTTTTCGGTATTTAGATTGTTTAAAAGTTTAATATTTTATATCAAACAACCTTGAGCACAAATCTTTGGCCATATTTAATTTCCTTAGGTTAATAACTAAAACCATCATTTCTGGGCCAACACACTGTCAATTGTCTAGCAATGTAACAAAGTAGATTGATAAATTTCCTCAGATTGAACCATTCATTTATTCCTGGGAAATACCTTATTTGATTCTTGTGTCTTATTATTTCATTAAAACACTGTATTCTATTTACTTATATTTTACATATATTCATAAAGAAAATTTTGGGGTTTTTTTGTGCTGACACTGTCAACATTTTATTTCAAGATAACCATTTTGTAAAGCCAAGTTAATAACATTCCATCTTTTTGTGTGCCTTGAACCTATTCATATAGCATATGAAATATCTGTTCTTTGGAAGTTTTAAGGAATGCAACAATAAAATGTGCGGTGTCTTTTGGGGGGTCCTTCTATTAGCACAGTGTTAGAGGCTGGGCTTGTGTTATTTCATTGACTGTGCAATGAATTTACTAGGTAGATATTGTTGTCATTGCCAGTTTACAGATAAGGAAACTGAAGTTTGGAGAGGTTGAATATTTTGCCCAATGTTACATAGCTAACAGGTGAAGCTGGAATACAAACCCAGGCAGGCTAGAGCTATAGCCCACATTCTTAACCATTACATATACTTCATTCTCATACTTGGCAACACAATCTTTGCACATAAAGCTTTCTAACTTTGAATGCAATTTTTAATTTCTATTTTTCATTGAAAAACATCCATTGGACATTTTACACTTTATTGGCTTAAAACTTTAACACCCCTCACAAAAATCTCCATGTATGAAACCATATCTTTTCTTGTTCTTAATTTTCTGTGTCAATGTTTTCTGGATTAGCAATCTATTCATATTATTATTCTCTTTCAAAGAACTACCTCTTATACATATCAGTTCTGCTATTTCTTTTATCTTCAAATCATTATTTTATGCTTTTGAATTTGTTAATTCCTGCCTCCTAATTTTCTTTGGTTTGGTTTGTCACTGTTTTCTAATTTCTTGGCTTGAATCTTTAGTCCATTTATTTTCATTCTTTTCTGTTAGTAATATAATGTCTTTAGCTATGAATTTATCTCTGGCACTATTCCATGAACACGAATACACAGTGTTCTTATTGTTGTTACGTCCTAAATGATCTGTAATTGCAGCCTTGATTTCCTCTTTGACCCAATGGTTATTTAGTAGAGTGTTGTTAAATTTCAAAGTGTTTGGGTTTGTTGGTTTGAACTTTTGCCATTAATTTTCTGTTTTATTGTACTGTGGTCAGAGCACAGAGCCTGTCCAAGTTCTGCTTTTGGAAACTTATTGAGATTTCCTTTGTGGGCTAATACACAGTTAATTTTTGTAAATATTTTATGAATACTTAGCAGAAAGGTATACTTTACTTTTGTAAAGTACAAAATTGACATATATCTTTTAAATCAGATGCCTGGAGTCCATTATGCAAGTTCCTGTATGTCCTAATTCATTCTTTGCCTACTTAATCTGTCAAAGACTAAGGGATATGTGTTAAGGTCTTCCACTACTCTTGTGTTCCTGTCATTTTCTCTTTGTGTTTGTAACGGAACTGGTTTTATATATTTCACAGCTACATTATTCAGCACAAAAAAGCTAATGAAGCTTATGTATTCTTTGTAGATTGTATCCTTTATTGGTATTAAATAACCCTTTCTGTCTTATGTAATACCTTTTTTGCCTTTAAGTCTGCTTGATCTGATACTTACATTGCCTTCCCAACTTCCTTTTTGTTCACGTTTGCCTGATAAACTTTTTCTGTTTTTATGCTTGTCTCTTGATGAGAGAGAGAGAGAGAGAGAGAGTGTGTGTGTGTGTATATATATATACATTTTTAATCTACCTTATATGCTTTGGTATTTTGTTGGTTGTCCAATTAGCTAAAAGTGATTCCGCCTGCTCGTAAAATAGTCCTGCCTTCTACTGGAGTATCTTCCCTTCCCCATTTATCTAGTTGTGCAATATGATCTTGCTCCTTTCCATGCAGCCCAAACTCCGGGCATTATAGCTGGCTTGATCCGAGCCAATTAGAGCTTCTACTGCAGAAATTAGGGATTATAATGAGAGACAGACTTGATCTCTCTGTATGGCTGGAACCATGAAACATAAATTAGGTAGCTATGGGCAGTCATGTGAGCTTGGAAGAGAGACTGCAGCACACTGTATTTTCCAAAAACGGTCACAGTTATATTCCTAGTCTCCCATGCTCTTCCTGAACCTTGCCATGCCCCAATTAGATAGAGCATATTTCCTCACTCCTTGAAACGGGAGGGCTTTTGTGACTGTCTCAGTGAATAGAATGACGCACTGCGTGCCTTCCAAGGCTAGGTTGCAAAAGGTGATATGCCTTTCACCTGGCTCTCTCTCTTTTGACACATTCAACCTTGGGTCCTAGCCACCATGTTGTAAGAAAGCCGAGGCCACAGGAAGAGACTACATGTAAGGGCTGATAGCCCCAGCTATCAGTCTGCAGCCAGCACCCACTGCCGGATGTGTGAGTGAGCAAGACTTCGGATGACTCTGGCCCACAGCCTTCTAGCCGCCCTAGTTGAAACAAGTGGAACATATATCAACTATCCCCATTGAACTTTGCCCAAATTGCAGATTTCTTTTAAGCAAAATAAATGCTGTGTTTATTGTATCATATTTTAAAGTTAAATTTTTATTTTGAGATGGTTGTAGATTCACATGCAACTATAATAAATAATACATAAAGATCCTGTGTACTCTTTACCCAATTTCCCCAGTGGTAATATTTTGCAAAACTATAGTACTATATCAAAACCAGAATATTGACACTGCCAGTCGAGGTACAGAACATTTCCATCACCACATGGATTCTTCCTGTCGCCTTTTTATAGCTGCATACTCTTCCTCCCTGCACCCACCCCCTCCTTAACTCCTAGCAACTATTAAACTGCTCATCATTTCTATGATTTTGCCATTTCAGTACTGTTATATAAATGGAATCATATAGTATGTAAACTTTGAGATTGGATTTTTTCCTTCACCAAGTATAATTCTCTGAACATTCATCCAGGTTGTTGCACATATTAATAGTTCATCCTTTTGTATTGCTGAGCAGTAAATATTCCATGGTATGGATGTATCACAGTTTGTTTAACCATCCAGCTGTTGAAGGACATATGGCTTGTTTTCAGTTTGAGAATATTATGACTAAAGAGGCTGTACACATTCATGTGCAGATATATCTTCATATATCTAGTATGAATAACTATGAATGCAGTTACTGGATTGTATGGCAGTTGCATATTTAATTTTTTTAATAATCTGCCAAACTGTTTTCCAGAATGACTGTACCATTTTACATTCCCACTAGAAATGAATGAGTGGTATAATTTCTCTGTATCCTTGCCAGCATTTGGTGGTGTCACTATTTTTTATTTTAGCTATTTGCATCCATGATAGGTGTGTAGTGATAGCTCACTGTGGCTTTAATGTGCATTGCCCTAACAGCCAATGATGCTGAATGTCTTTTCATGTACTGATTTTTCATCTGTACATCATCTTCAGTAAAATGTCTCTTCAGTACTTTTGCCCAGTTTTAAATCAGATTGCATTTTTCCTGTTAAGTTTGAGAGTTATTTTTATATCCTAAATATTAGTCCATTGTTGGATATATGGTATGCAAATATTTTTGCCCAGTCTGTAGCCTGTCTTGTCATTCTTTTAATAGGGTCTTTTGCAGAGCAAATGTCTTCATGTTAAGTCCAATTTACTATTTTTAAAAAATTTTATACATTGTGTTTCTGGCATCAAGTTTAAGAATTTCCTTCCTAGCTCTGGGTCCCATCGAATTTCTCCTGTTTTTTTTTTTTAATATTTTATAGTTTTATATTTTACATTTAAATATATTACACATTTTGAGTTTTTTTTTAATATAAGGTAGGAGACTTAGGTTGAGGTTCTCTTTTTTCTTATGAATACTCAATTACTCCAGGATCATTTCTTAAAACGGATCTCTTTCTTCCATAAAATTGTTTTTGTACCTTTGTCAAAAAAATAAGATGGACATACTTGCATGGCTCTATTTCTGGGTTTTCTATTCTGTTCTGTTTCTCTACAAGTCTACCCCTCTGCCAATACCACACAGTTTTGATCATTGTAGCTATATGAGAGTTCTTGAATTGAGTGCACTGATCCCTTCTACTTTATTTTTCTTTTTCAAATTTCTTTTAGCTATTCTACTTCCTTTGCCTTTTCATATAAATTTGAGAATAATATTATCTATAGGTGCAAAACATCTTGCAAGGATGTTAATAGGAATTGCATTAAATCTGTATATTATTTTGGGGAGAAATAACATCTTTACTCTGTCTAGTCTCCCAAACTATAGGCATGATATGTCTTTCTACTTATATTGTACCATTTTAGTTTCTTTGACATTTATATTATATTTTAAAATTTATTTTCTTTGTGGCTGCTCTAGGGATTACAATATATAACTTATCTTATCACAATCTTCAGAATTAGCTTAATTCCAGTAGAATGTAGAAACTTTGCTCCAATATTGCTCTAATGAATCCTCCTCCTTTTCACCATCACTGTCATATATATTATATCTTTGTGCATATATATGTATGTATGCATATATTATACCCAACAGTACAGTATGAAAGTTACTACTTTAAATATTTTTATGCCTTTTTAAAAATTTAGAAGAACACATAAGAAAAATATGCTTATAGATTCTCTTATATTAACCACATATTATCATTTCCTCCTGCAGATTTGAGATATGTCATGGTGTCCATTTCCTTTCAGCTTGTGAAGTTCCCTTAGTATTTCTTGTAAGTCAAATCTGCTTGCAAAGAATTTTCTCAGTCTTTGTCTGAGAGTGTCTTTATTTCAACTTCATTATTAAAGGTTAACTTTGCTAGATATATAATTCTTGGTTGGTAGTTTTTTTTTTTCTTTGAGTACTGTGACTAGGTCTTCCTAACTATCTGTGGCTGCCATTGTTTTGGATGAGAAGTCAGCTGCTATTCATAGCACTGCTCCTCTATGCATGATGAGAAAGCAATACTCCAATTCCAGTGAGTCTCTTTTGAACACAGTGGTACAGCTGCCAGAACTCACAGCCTGCCCCACGCTGGTAGAACCTCTGTGCTGACTGATGTGGGAGGAGGATATAGCAGCTTTAGGAAAGACTGTCTAGAGTTAATAAACCCTCACTGTTCTTAATTGAAGTTCAGCAGTTCAGTTTTTCAAGCATAAATGCTTCTCAGATTGTTGTATACCTTTGGTCAATTTCCAAAGCACTGAAATGGCTGTTTTTTATAAATTTTCTCCAGCTTCATAGTTGTTTTATGGGAAGAGAATTTGCTAACTTTCTCACTGGGGCATGGCCAGCATCACTTAGGTTCTTGGGATATCCTCCCCAGTCACTCTCCAGCTCCCTACTATTCTGGAAACCTCAGTGCTCAGTCAAAGAGATGTTGGGGGAGGGTGGGGAAGAAAGGGGAGCTCTGGCTGGGTCCTTAGTCCCTGGGTAGCTTAAAAGTGTTTTTATATCTTTTGGTATCAGTAAAATTTCAAATACATTTTAGCTGAACATTTTGTATTCAGGGAGAATGAAATCTGTGTCCAGATTTCAGATTCTTTCACATATCATTCACATATTTTAATAGTTAGAATATTGGCTGGGAAGAGTCATTCTGTATTGAAGACACCTGCTAGGAGGGTGTAATAAGCTCAAAAGTTCTTTTGCCCTGACATAAAGGGAATTATTTGTTGTCCCAAACTGGCACATTTTCAGAAATAAAAAAAAGTAAGATTTCACGTAAGGCTCTTTTCAGGCCTTGCCCTAAGTGCAAGCTCAGTGGTTCCCTCTACCTCTTCCAGGTGTGGGCCAACGATGATTTCAGATGACGACTACCTTGTGGTCGCATCAAAGCAGGCACTGAAGGGCACCTCTAGGACAGTATTCCCCAAACTGGCTCCAGGGGGCACTGTGGGTTCCTTGAGGATGTCTCAGGGGCCACTGTTTAAGGGATAGTGTCTAGGGAATGGAGGGTCAGCACTCTCCCCCCACCACCACTCCCAACTCTGCCCCCCTCAGAGCAGCTTGGTTTCCATCTGTCTTCTGAACTGGGCTTCTACCTAAGATTTCATTTAAAGAAACCGTTTCACAGGTACTAAGTTTAAAATCTATTGACCAAAGTCAGCTACTGCACTTTTAGGAAAAGAGATCCCCCAAAATGAAATAACTTGCCCAAGATCAGAGGGTTGGTGGCAGAGGCAGGACATTGTCTTAGGTCTAATTTCCTAGGGTTGGATTTTTCTTTATGCATCATTGTCTGAAAGCTTGCATACTCTTTAAAAAGTCTCTTCTGGGCTCCCCAGGGGATGCTCCAAGAAACCATGTGTTTTCTGGTGGCTGTGCACCTCACTGCTTGTCAGTGTATATCTGGGTCCCATGAAATACTTTCTCTGAACTCTGAGAAATGTGGTTCTGATCAAGTAAGTTTTGGATTCTGCATGCTATATACTTTCTCTTGGATATTTACCATGCATGTTTAAGGCTCTGAAAAGTCCAGCCATAAAAATAATCCATTTTATTAGTTATTTGACCATGGGCATTTTTTTCTTCAATGAGTAGAAGTATCACAGTCAGAGTATAGACAAGAAACTCACACACATTCATTTTGGTATCTTTGGGGGACTTTAACAAAGGGACCACATTCAAGGGTGTGAGCAGGATGTAGTGAACCCACGAGAGATAGAGCAGTGCACTGGGACTAGTAGAAGTGAGATGCTTTATCCAAACTGGGCCTGAGTGGTGAAGGAAAGGAGTGGCTTCTGAAACCCAGAGGGAGGGAGACCTGTGTATACAGGGCCCTCTGATTTTGGGTTGAGGGACATAGAAAGACAGAAGGCAGCCTAAAGATGAAGGGTCCCAACTTCACTCTCCTCCCTCCCTTTGCTTTCTTTCAGGGATTCCCCATTTATCAAACCAAACCAACAGCCTTGGAATGAGGTAGCGCAGCAGAGCAAACCATAAAGGTCAGTGTCTGGGAGCACTGAGTGCGGTGGAGACTCAACATGGAGGATCAAAAGGTCCAGGTCAGCTTTACTAACCCACTCTGACCAATGCTACTCTCGTGTGCTCCAGAGATGTCCTACGGGGGTTGGGGCAGATGGAGATGTGGGATGTGTGGGAAGCTGGATGCTGATGTGGAAGAGAGAAAAACAGAATTCATGATGTACAAAGATCAGGACGGCTGACAATTCCCCGATTTTGCCCAGGGCTCCTCTCTGCGAGGATGTGTACGGGTCTGTTGTATTTGGCATCTTGTCTCTCTTTGGACTTATCAACTGACCACATCTCCACTCCCTCAATTACCAGTCTCCCCCTCCTTTCCCTCTGAGTCCTGGATCTTGGCACAGTGCCCAGTCAGGAGTATCAGCCTTCTTGATGGATCTGGCTGGATGACATAACAATTAATTAGTGCTCAGGACTCATTGATCGATATGCTGACAAGACCACAAAGTGACAAAACAATCTCCATTTGAGCTTCAAGGCTGTTTGAAGGAAGCGGAGAAGCAAGGTGGGGTCCCTCTGCCCACTGAGAGCATGTGGACCACCAGCAGCAATGAGCAGTTCTCTTAAAACTGGAACTTCTTCCCTCACCTCTGTGGCCAAAGCTGACGGAGCTGACTGTGAGTTGCATTGCTGTTGGTACCAGGTTTAACTGCTAAGGTAAGTGGCTGGTTTTCTCTGTGGAACAAATAAACTATGTGCATATATGTGTGTGCATGTATTTACATGTTCATGTGTTGGGTTATGTGTGTGTTTAGAGTGAGGGGGAATGAAAGAGAAGAAGAGTGATTTGGTGTCTGGCATTCTTCACGGTAATTCAATGACATACGTAGCAAAAGCAATTTCTGTTTGATGAGTTCAAGGAAAATTGGGGGTATAAATAATGCCCAAAGGCATAAACAAAGACTAGATCCATGGGAGGACAAAACAAAGGTGTAATATATATATATCAGTTATAGACCCTCAAGTTTGGGGCCTGAGCACCACACTTTGGAATTGCTATGACGACCTTGGGATTTCCTCCCTGCTTCCAGTCTCTGCCCCTTTGGGTCCATCTTGCACATCTTTGCTAGGTTAGTCTTTCTCAAATGCTGATATCATCCTGGCCTTGAGCCAGCAAGCATTACAAACTACCCATAGGCTAAAATTTAGATGCCTAAAGCCAAAGAATTTTAAACTCTAGTGTACTTAAGAATTATGTGAGGAACTCAGTAAAAAGATTCTGGGCCTTCCTCCCACCCCATGAATTATAATTTGGGAGACCTGAGACAGGCCCCAGGAATCAGCATTTTAAAAAGGACTGTAGGAGATTCTTCTGCTGGAAACTGGCATACACTTTGAGCAATGCTGCAGATGGAACTGCACTTTGAAAGCTGCCCACAGTTCAGGCTCATTGCATCTCCCCCAACACACCAGAGACTCACATGGGCTGGTTTCCTTCTGCTCTCCCCAGCACCCTCACCACCTCAGTGCTTGCCTCTGGGACATCTTCCACCTGGATCATCTCTCTCCTTCTCCTCCCTTCACCCAAACTTTCAGTCCTTGATGATAAAACTCCAGTTTGTTTCATCTGTATGAAGCCATGTTCAGGTCCGCCAATGCATGATGATGTTCTTGGCCCTTCTGATAATTGCAGAATTTATCACCACTGCCATTTGTTTTTGGTGCTTAATCATATACTGTTTTGCTTTGTTACTTCTCTGTCTCATTTGTTCACTCTTTCAAAGGTGATTAAATACTTCTGCATATAAGGCTCCTCTCTCCCCAGCTATTCATACACTGAATATTTCTGGAGGTTGAGATCAATTACAGTGCTTTTGTCTTTACCTTAGCACAATACTTGCTGGGCTCCTTGAAGGTACAGGTTCTTTGAATGATAAATGAATGAACAGATGAATCAAAATGAGCAAGAGGCCATGGTGATAATACTCAATTGCTTATCCTGCTTTCTCTCTTCTTGTTCTCTATCTTCTTCCTAAGGGCCAAAGTGGGATTTTCTGGGCCTGTAGCTGGGCTTGTGGGTTGTAATATTGTGCACATATCTGAGCATTAGTGTGTATGTGGGAGGAAGGCATCTTTCCTTACCCACCTCAAATCCAACTTACACTTGGCACTTCTTCTTGCAGATTAGTTGTCATTTTAATTCATCCCACATAGCCGTTTGGATCTTGGTGGCATGAAAAATTCCATGTAGAGAGGCAGGCCTGTGAGTCTTGGTGTCAGAAGTGTGATCCCTCCCAGTATGACAGACTGGTTGCCAATGTCATTGTGAGGTCATCGATTCCTGTGCTCCTGTCCACTTTCTCTCCTTCCCTATTTCTCAATCTTGTCCCTTTACCCAGAAGCTCTGACTCGGGGACCCCTTGGAGTTGGGCAGTGAGTGCTCTTTGTCTTGAGAGTCCCCCTTGAGGGCCCAGCTTTGTGTGAGTTCCTCCCCTGTGGGTCTGCTATGCTTCCCCACTTCTGGCAAGGACTTTCATTTTTAATTCTGCCTGAAAAAAAAAAAAATGGCATCGCATGGGTTGTCATGCCCACACAGGAAAACAATGTGTCGTCTGCCAGATTCACTTAAAAAGACAAACTTTAGGTCTCCTTGGGAGAGCTGCCTGCCACCTGCTGTGATCCACTTCTTCAGGACCCCTTCAGCTCATCTGAGATTGGAGATGCTGGGGCTGCATTTGTTTTGCTTGCAGTTACGGTAATCACTACAAAAGGAGCATTTACCATCCCCTACTCAGCTCCAGGGAGCTAATCGTCCTGCTGGCTACAGGAAAGCTTGGGAAAATCCTGAGAGCTATTTAAATGACAACTATGGAAAGGCAACCTTGGGATGCCCTGGACTGACCGGGGAGTTGGAGCAGGCGTGAGCACCAGATGTGTGATGACGTGGACCTGAGAGAGGGTGGGCTGCACTTGGCCTCTGATGCTGTGCCAAGCTGGCACTTCAGGTGGGCTCCAGGAGGAGGTTTAAGGCCTATGATATTCCATCAGAAGTGGGATTGTTGTGAGATTCTTTTGCAAATTTCCAACACCTCAATCTATGGGTACCCCACCCTACAAGCTCCCAAGCTCTGATCAAGGCACCTAACACATCAACACTGGGTGACACAGAGTGGCTCAAAATCACAAAATGTGACTCAAGTTGAAATAACTGGAACAAAAGGATGGTTGATATTTTGAGGACATGCAGCCTTTTGGGAAATCCCAAAATATCCCAAATATAAAGTAGATCACCACATGACCTGCATCTACCCAGTAATACTATGAGTGTAGCTGACATACTATCATATTTCCCTTTAAGAAGTGAAATTTTCTGTGATCTAGGTCTGTATTTAACCTTCACATTTGTACCTCACATTATAGTACCCACTGGAGGAAATTCTAAGTCTAGTGCCTGGCTCAAGAAACCACACACATTGCTATCCCAGTAAGAATGGAATTTTATCATGTTTGGACAAAGACTATATATACACACACATATACATTTTTTCCCTATCAGTTCCCATTTGTTGTGCCAGACATTGGGGTGAAGTAATTTGTAAATTTCATGTTGTTGAACCTTCCAACAATCCTATGAGGCCATTCAAATTTTATAGATGACATCAAGTTGTCCGTAAAGGTCACATACAAAATAAATAGCTGAACCTGGATTCAAATTCACAGCTAAGACGCTAAGCATGGTGCTCTTGACTGCTACACTATAATGCTGTTTCGCTAGAATGTTGCAAATACAGACTCATGGATTGGGTTTCCAGAGGGATCTAGATTTGCAAAATGGTAATAAATGGCTGATGCTTGGAGAAAACCTCATACCATTACTAATCTACAGGACCTGTTCTTACACTCACCCCAAACACCGCTGTAAAGTCTATTTCTGATTCAGCCCAGAACAGTGTAGCTATCCTTTGTCCTTGCATTTCCCCTCTGATAGCAATCTTATAGCTTCTCATTGCAGCCCTTTTGTTCCTTCGCCTAAAGACCTCCTCCTATTGGAGCATACAGCCTGGCACAACCCCTGGCACTGCTAGGGAAAGGCAGTTAGACACACAAAACCAGGAGTTGGGCAGTGGTGCTCTTTTTCAGGGGACCACCATGCATAGCACTGCTTGCAAGCCATGAGTCCTGGCCATCTAGAGACTTGTGAACGTGCTGAAGGTCCTCTGCCCTCTTACACCTGTTTTCCTAACCAATGTCCCAGCACACAGCCCCTTACTGCTCTCTCCAGTGAGTTCCTTCTATATGCAGTCATCATTTTCCTGCACTGTTTCTTTCTCCATGGAACGTCACTTCCCCCATTACCACTTGCTCAATTCTTGTCCATCCTTCAAGGCCCTCTAAACACCACCTCTTTCACTGCAGCCTTTTCCATCCACCAGCTGCAGATTCTCTCTCCCCTCATCTCCTGTGCTTTATAATTTCTTGGAGGTGCTCACTACTTTCTACATTGTGCTATAAGTACCTATGCACATGCGTTGTCTCTTTCGACACACACTAAATTTCTTGATGATGGCAGGTGATAAAGAATTCATCTCTGTGTTTCCCAAGGGGTCTAACATTGTGCTTTCATTCAATAAGCATCTATCCAATGAGTAAATGAGACCATTATGCCAGGCACTTGTGGGGATGTGGAGGTGGATCTGGCACAATCCAACTTGCACATAGTAGGTGTCCAATAAATATTTTTAAATGACAGAATAAATATTTATATATGTAATTGTGGAAGATACATGAAATATTTTGAGGATTTTGGTAGAGTAAGAATAACGAGGGAAGCTTCATGAAGAAAGCAAGCCTTGAACAAGGCTATAAAGGAGACTTGATTTTGGACCGGGGGAAAAAGGGTCAGAGGACGGGACTTCTTTCCTGGAAAGGAAAGCCAAGAGCAGAGAGAGAGAGTGAGGATGGAGCTTGAGGGGTAGATGGCTGAGATGAGTGCTGGGGAAGGTACAGTAAAGGTGGGCAGCACGACATTAGATTATGGCAGCTCTTAATGGAGGACTGAAGACACTGACTTTATCCTGAAAGCTGCTGGTGCCGGGGCAAAGGTATTGCTTGCTAAGGGCTAATCAGTGGAGAGCACTAGAATGAAGAAGGGAGCTCCATTGCTGTAGAAATGCAATTGGGAGGTAATTGGCTGAATCAACTATGAGGTTTCTTCCAGACTACGGTATCTATAGTTGATGGTCTTTGTGGTTAGTGATAAAGGACCAGGAAGAAGATGTAAAGTGGGCTGATAACAAACATTTAATTACATTTCTTCCTTGGGAAATTCATTCCCACTGGTTGTTGGATGCAGCATTTCTCACGGGTAGTTGGGCAGGCTTTGTGGCTAACAGGCAGAGCTCAGCAGCAAAGACAAACACAGCCCACGGCAGCTGTCCACGCTCACATGGTCTGTCTGGTCCCTGAGTAGTTCTCTGGTTGAGGCTCTCAGTGAAATGTGAGGGAGAGGAAGTGAGGAGAGAGGCTGTGTCCTGCCCTCACCTCTTCCAGAAAGACTTGTGCACCTGCACCAACACACCCATTTCCAGGGAACCGTACGCCTGGAGGAGAGGGATGTGGAGCTCCCTTTGGGAATACTCAAAGGACACCCTGTGATCACTGTGTGCTGAGAGGTGGGATACGTGTGATGAGGAAGCCTGCAGAACTGAAAAAAAATGGGGGAAAAATGCCCTGATAGAATGGGATGGGGCCGGGCGCGGTGGCTCACGCCTGTAATCCTAGCACTCTGGGAGGCTGAGGCGGGAGGATCGCTCAAGGTCAGGAGTTCGAAACCAGCCGAGCAAGAGCGAGACCCCGTCTCTACTATAAATAGAAAGAAATTAATTGGACAACTAAAAATATATAGAAAAAATTAGCCGGGCATGGTGGCACATGCCTGTAGTCCCAGCTACTTGGGAGGCTGAGGCAGAAGGATCACTTCAGCCCAGGAGTTTCAGGTTGCTGTGAGCTAGGCTAATGGCACGGCACTCTAGCCCAGGCAACAAAGTGAGACTCTGTCTCAAAAAAACAAACAAACAAACAAACAAAAAGAATGGGATGGGCACAGGCTCCTGGCCTGGGGGGGCCTTGGGCCTTAGATTTGCATTCAGTTCCAAGACTGTGGCAAAATCCCCATCTGTAGCTAACCTGCTCTGAGAATTGTGTGTCCTTAAACTGAAATGCTTACTGGAGGGAGCGACATGACATCATAAGAAAATGTCCCAAAAAAGGAATTTGGGGGAAAGGCATTTTACACACGCACACACACACACACACACACACACACACACGTGTGCACATACACAGAACATATTTTGGCTTTCTCTCCTTTTGATTGTACATTCTGGGAGAGGTAGGGGATGCAACAAAGAGGGATCTATGTTCCTTGGGCACCAGGCATGTTGGTCTTGGTCTTGGAGCTCACAAATGCTCTTTCTCATGGCCATTGTTACATCTCCATTGCTCCATCGGATACCCAGCCTCCAACTCTCAACTGGGAGTGGTGAAATGTACCTCTACTTAATCTGCCTGTTGCCTTTAGGGAAGAGTCCTTTCCCCATTTCTTCCCTAACTCTGTACCACTTATAACCCAGTTCAACTCTACCAGTGGGCGCTGGCAAAGTTACATGTCACTCCATTCTTCTCTTGTTTCAATTTTCTCTCTGCCCTATCAAACTTCCTCTTCTACATCATTATCTTTTATCGTCTGATTTCTTACTGAATTTCTTCCTACTTTCCCTGATTTCTCATATTTCCTCTGCTTGGATTTCATCAGGCATTGTTCTTGGTACAAATTTTATTTTTATTTGATAAATAATAATGATATATATTTATTTGGTACAAAGTGATGTTTTGATATACGTATACATTGTGGAATGATTAAATCAAGCTAATCAACCTATTCATCACCTCATTTAAAATCTAATCTTTACAGCAATTTTGAAATATACAATGCATTATATTAATCATAGGGACCATTCTGTGCAATAGATCACTAAAGCTCATCCCTCCTGTCTAAAGCATTGTTTTTAAATTCATGCATGGAGCCACTGATTAGTGTCAATGTTATAAAAGTAAAGGACTCAACGAACTTTAGGGGCTGTCTAGGTTCTTTACATACATCATTTAATCTTTATAGCAACTCTAAGAGGTTAAAACTAGCATTATCCCCATTTTATAGATGAAGACACTGAGGCACAGAGTCACATGACTTGCCCAAGTCACTATGGATAATGGCAAAGGCTGATGAACCCAGACAGACCAACTCCAGAGCTACCATCTTAACCCTCAGTAACCATATCTGAGTTGGTTTTTTTGTTCACCAAAACTGCACAGCTGACCTTGTCATGGGCAAGTTCTATCCAAATCAGTTGTGAAGGAAACTGAAAGATTCTAGTAGTGTTCTGAGAATCCTGTCCACATGACTATTGCAGTCATATACCAAACATCAGCTGATATTGCCAGTGAGGAAGAAAGAACCATTAATTAGTTCACCGTTTGCTGTGCAATTGCATTGTGAAAGAAGTTAGCTTGTTAGGTGGAAAAATGTCTACCATCATCACAGAGTTCAGCTTCCTCCCTTGGAAACATACCCTTGCTTTGCTGGTGAAAATTCACACACTGCTTCTTCCTTCCCCCATGTGTCTGGAAAGCCTTCCACAAAGAAGATCGTCTTAAATAAATGACTAACCTTGACAAGAGACACGTCAATGATGCTGCTAGAACTTTATAACACGGTGTTCTGAGACATTCCTTCAACTGTGATAAAGCAAGGGGAAGTCTGAAGGAAGCGTTGCATTTCTGGGCTCATTTGTTGGGCTTCTGGGAACAGATGAGTCTCTTTGTCTCCACTTTGAAAACCACTGCAGTTGTCACTGGTTTTAATGTTTAAAGACTCTATAATTAATGCATGGAACTGTTGAAAAACTAGAAAATGAAACTAAACAACAAAAAGATGTGTATGTGTACTTTATCAACAAAAAAGGAGATAATCCTAAACAAACTACTTGGGGATGTGCTTATTCAATAACAAAATACTATGAGTTTTTTCCAAGTCAAAAATGTACACTTTTATTCATGATTATCAATGGGTAGCTTAGTGTTCAGCTATACAGATGCAGCATAATCTTTGCGGTGGTTTTTTTTTGTTTGTTTGTTTGTTTTTAACTAATCCCTATTGTTAGATACTTAGGTTGCTTCCATTTCGATGATGTTATAAACAAGGCTTCATAACTCCTTACAGGCAGACCTTGTGTATGTCCTTAATTGTTTTCCCTAGAGAAAATGTCAATAATCAGAATTTTTAGGTTAGAGGAAATATAATCTTAAAAGTGTCAGAAATCTTGAGCTGAATGATAATTCTCCTTACTCTGATGACAGTGCAATGCCCATTTCACCTCACCCTGAGTAGCACCAGGCGTTTTTTCTTTTTGGACGGGTGGTCTTTACCAACTTGAAAAGTATACATGAGTATCCACTTCCCTTGGTATTTCATTAATTACTAGTGAGATTAATCATTTTTTCATTCCCCCTATGTTTGATTGGGGAAATATGTTTGATATATGTTGAGTGGGTTTGATAGTTTCTTTGGTCCATTCCTTTCCTGTTGGGGTAATTATCTTATTTTTACCTTTTAAAAAATAATTTTAAGAGTTCTCTTTATAAAGAATACCAATTCCCCGTCTGCCACACATCACATTTTCCCCAATTCAAACTAGTGTTTTATCATTTAATTTTTTTGACTCACAAATCTCTAACATCCATCTGTAGTCCACTTTACCAGGCTTTTCCTCTGTTTTTTCCCTTTGGTAATTTGTTTTTTTGTATTTTATTTATTTATTTATTAATAGTCTGCTTTATTTCCTCCACAGGTATTCTGCTAAATAAAGCACCGCTTACGTACTGCCAGGCCAGTAATTTGTTAATTTATAATTCACGAAGCAGTTTCTGAGCAGACTCAGGGCCTAGTGTAGGGATATGCTCAAAGATATTATTCCCTTTCCCAAATAGCACACGTATTGTTTTTCTTATTCTTTTATGGTTTCACTTTTGGCATTTTAATTTCCAATGTACATGGAATTTATGTCATTATATCTCATGAGATAAGAATTTATTATAAAGTGGTTACATATTGATTCTAATGTAGACTTTCCTCATTTTTATGCCAACTCAGCTTAACCCTACACCAAATACTTAGCCATTGAGGAAGACAGCATAGTTAGGCAGTTAAGCACCCAGGCTATTGGGAGTATAGGTAGTAAGGGAGGGTTGCCCAATGAGATGTCTGTAGAGTGAACTGTCTATGAACTAATATCCAGAAACTATTCAATAGTTTTCAGACTATTTTGATAAGTAGAGGAGCAACCAGGGGAAATCCCAATTTTGACTGGGAGCCTATCTCAGAAAATAAGCAGTAAGTGACTTCAAAAAAAAGAAGGAGAACCAAGATAGATCTCATGCAGCCTGCTGCCATCAGGGTCTGTTGCCCAAAAGCATCTTCTTGGAACTTGGACACCAGCTGGGGTGGTTCTGGATGCCTTTGCTGCTGTCCCCTAGGTCTCTGCAATGTGCACATAAATACAAGCCAGTACTTTATTATTAAGTGAGTATTTATTTCCATGCAGGATCTGTGTCCCAGTGCTTTCTCTGTGGACCATAATTCATTACACACAGCTCCATGCTGCTTATTCTATCCTTTTTGGTATCACTCTCACACTGTTTTAATTATTAAAATTTTATATTACTTTTAGATATCTAAATATTTAGCAGGGTGTGCATGTACACCTTAGTATCATGCATTTATTCTCCCAGATGTATTTTACTATGATTTTGTCAAATGAACAAGTTTGGATTTTTGTTTGGAACTACATTTGTTGATTAATTTGGGATGGTATTAATTAAAAATTTTCCCATTCAGGGACGTGGTATATATCCCCCATTTATTTAAGTCCTTTATTATGTACCATAGTAAATATTGGTTGTCTTCTTTATATGGATCTTGCTGTTTAATAATAACATTATTATTGTAATTATATTTACTATATTGTAATTAGTTCATATTTTTTCTTGTCACAATTGTTACAAGTGCTTAGCTTGGTAAATACAAAAATAACTGAGAGAGGTTATAAATTACCAAAAAAAAAAAAAAAAAAAGCTCAAATTTGGAAGTAACTCCCTGGGACATAATACTATTTCAAGTTTATTATAAAGTTCTTCGTCCTAGGAAAACCCCAACAACTAATAAATCAACAATAATTATATAATTACAAATAAGCCTTGTGGGAGAGACTAGTTGGAAGATTTTACAATTGGATTGGACAAGGTGGTCTGATTCAGGGATATGAGAAGATTCTGTGTAAACTGGATAAAAATTAGGGACTATCTACCAAAAATAATAACTTCAGATCTTTAGATGGTGATCTGTATCAGGGGTGGACAAACATTTTTTGGTAACAGGCCAGAAAGTAAATATTTTTGGCTTTGCAGACCACACAGTCTTGCTCACAACTACTTAATTCTACCATTCCAGCATCACGGACAATACATAAACAAGTGAAGCAGAACTGTGTTCCAATAAAACTTTATTTACACAAACAGGTAGCAGGCCAGATTTAGTCCATGACCACAGTGCCAACCCTGGATCTACTTCATTCTTTCTGGCAGTAATTAACCAGGAAAGCCAGGCTTCTCATCAGGTTATCCCCAATTTAATAATCTAATAAAATAAAAATATTAACTCAGTATAAAAAGAATGATTATCCTTCTCATTCCCATATGGGTGAAAAGGCATGTGGTTTACAAGTCATCGAACAATAGACTCATGTTAATAACCAATAAAACAATAATATGCTGAAATAAAAAAAAATTTAAAAAAAAAACAAATTCAGACTGATTTCCCCAGCTGGATATTTTTACCAACTCCTGTAGTAGTATTTCAGTGCAATTTCTAAATTCTATCCAAATTAACAATCCATGTGGAACTACTATAGCTTAACCCTTAACTGATTCCTGTCCATGAGCCAAAGATTGAGGAAACTCCCATTATTTATATATAAACTATTATTGTATTTAATGGATTTCTTTGCAGGGCAGGAAGACATATTGCAGGGGTCTGTATGGAATAGGTAACACTGACACCCACTGTTCTTCATAGGAATGGTGAAGAATGTTCACCCCAGTAATCCTAAACCAATGGTGGATGAAGCTAGAAACTCTTATTCTTCGGGCAAAATGTCTAGGGAAGGAATACATCTGTAATTTTGGGTGGTAAATAATTGCCTTTCTGGAAGATGGGATTTACTTTCCACTTGGTCCAGGCAGGTAGGATCTCATCCTGGAGTGCTCATTAAAGTCAAGAAGCTATCAAGGTGTTGGATATCCTAAATACCCTGATTTGATCATTATACATTATATTCATGTATCAAAGTATCATATGTACATGTACAAATATTATGTATTAATAAATTTTTTTTAAGAAGCAGCTGGTGAATTGCAGAGTCACTATGTAGAATGGTCAAACCATCGGGGCAGTCACTTAAGTTTGAGGAGATGGATCATACCTTCTGGTATCATTCAGAGTGTGGGAATGTGGCTGAATGTGCTCTCCAAATTTGCAAGCTGAAATGATTTTGTCCATGCTACATAAAGTATTATACAGGCGTGGTGCTCTGGTGCCCATACGTACACGTGTAGAGCAAGTGGAAAACAGTGGTGTCTGTGGAGACAGTCTGGGCATATTTTTGACTCAGATCTGCTGTCAAATTAGGCAAGGACGCCAGCCAGGCTTCTTGGTCTCCACAAGTGGATGCAACTTTCTTTCAGATTCATTGTCTATTAGGCAACAGAGTATTTGCCCTGCCCAAGTGTACAGCCTCCAGCTCCCTCCCATGCAGTATTTTTCAATAGTTTGTTTGAAAGAAATAGTATCCAGTGAGAACTGCGGGAAGGGAATATGGCCATTTACTCATCCTGATACCTGAAACCATATTTGGGCCACGCCAAATCCGCAGAGAGCAGGAGCTCCCACGACAGCGTCATGCTGCCACCATCCGCTTTCACTGACATTTACTTTGGGACGAGACCCTTGGTCTGTTGAAGATGGTTGTATGAAACAACTCTGTAAAACTCATCAGTGACGACAACGTTGGTCTTACGATACCATATCCTCATTAAGAGGACGACTGGGAGAGAGCCTGACTTTATACCAATAGGAGCGCCTCTCTCCTATGATTGGCTGCTTTCTTCTTCTGGGCGCCATGAATTGTGTAACTGAGAGATTCCATTTCTCTGGTGGCTGCTGGGATGGCCAGATCAATAGGCAATGAGTGGGTGACTGGACCACAGAGTTCGGCTTAATTCTGTCCCTCCACCTGTGTGCTTCACCTGTTCCCCCTTCAAGTCCTCTTTCACCTTTGTAAGTCTCCTTTAATTCCTTTCTGAAACAAGGTGGAAGCTATATGAGCAACAAAAATCAAACTCAAAACAGTAACAACAAAACCCCGTGGTCTTCCATCCGTTAGACGTGAGAGAACCCTATACCCGCCGTCCCAGGGTTTTGGAACGTGTAGGAGATGCTTTCCAAAAACAATAAAGCCGGACCATCTCTAACCACTTTTCTTCAAAATGGAGATCGTTTTATTTATTTCTTTTTATGTTTCGGATTATAGAAGCAATTGATGTTGCAAAACATTCAGAAATTATAGAGAAATAAATAAAATAAGATAAAATAAAATATAATGACAGCCATCTATCAGCCCACTGCCCAGAGAAATATCTTGTTGTTTTAAAAAAACACATTACTCATTTGTTATTCACGTGTTTAATCTGCCTCCTCTGGGACACTTTCTTTCATAGCTCTGGGCCATATTAATCTATAGAAGAAAAAAGTCAACTTGTCTTTCTAGAATACCTATTTCCTGCCCCACTTTACCACAAGGTGCTATCTTACGGTCATTACCGAAGAGTTGGATCCAATCTCTTTCTCAGTAGTTTTGGGCCCTGTTACCAGCGGTGGAAGTGTGACCTTGCCCTATAATTCAAGCTGGAAGGTGTGCATATTATTTTCAAAGAGTTCAAGATCGTAGCTCTTGACTGCCCAGTAAATAACCATATGGAGAATAAAGAAGATAAACATAAACTCATTTTAAGTAAACACCAA
>CAUYRT010008473.1:0-11498 GCA_963574885.1 Lepilemur ruficaudatus | reverse complement strand
TCTGCCTCAGCCTCCCGAGTCCCTGGGACTACAGGCATGTGCCACCATGCCCGGCTAATTTTTTACATATATTTTTAGTTGTCCAATTAATTTCTTTCTATTTATAGTAGAGACGGGGTCTCGCTCTTGCTCAGGCTGGTCTTGAACTCCTCACCTTGAGCGATCCACCCACCTCGGCCTCCCAGAGTGCTAGGATTACAGGCGTGAGCCACCGCGCCCGGCTCTTACGATACATTTTGAAGCAAGGAGCAAAAGAACTTAGTGACAGCACAACAGGAATGAATGAGGAGAAATAAGTCAAAGGTGATACCAGATTTTATAACCTAGGAGAAAAGAATGATTGAAAATGGGGAAGAAGGCAGGAGAGAGAGTAATTAGGAAAGTGGTATTTCCAAAAAGTAATAATAAGCAATAATTTATCTTATGGCCCTATGAAAATGATCAATGCTAAGAAAATGCAAGGATATCTTATAATTGACTTTCTTAAAATATATCAGTGAAATTAGTATATATATTTACATTAAAATTTTTAGCTAGTATTTTAAAATTAGTTTTGAATACTAACATCTCAGCATTCTAAAAGTATTCAAAACTATTATTTTTTTTAAATAGGAAAATGGACGATGTATTACTAAGCTGGAAAACATGGGGTTTCGAGTGGGACAAGGATTGATAGAAAGGTGAGCAGTATGGATTTGAAAATTTTCTTCCAGGTAGGTTATGAACAAAGATGATCCATTTCAAAAAGCTGCATAAAACTTTAGATCTAAACTTTAATTCTTCTCTTTAATTCACAGATAAAAATTCTTTTTAGGTCCAATGCTATTTTAACTCAGTTATTCAAATTTTATGTTTTAATATTTGAAGAAAATCTATATTTTAGATTTTTTTTTTTCCTGAAAATGTAGGTATACTGAAACAACTCTCCAAAATTGTGTGGCATTTCCTGCTTAAGGTCTAGTAGGTTCTTTTACAAGAATAGAAATTTGTTTAAGTGCCCAGGGATGGAAATGCCTTAGGGTCTATGTTTGTGCATGTATCTTTCAATTTATATTATAGATCAATTTTTTTTTTTTTTAGCAGAACTGTAGCTTACAATAGATCAGTTCTTTTTAATTTTCCCTTCTTACTATCTGTGTAGTTGAACTCTGATTACATTTTATATAACAATATAATGATTGTGCTCAGCTCTTTTTTTTTAATGTGCTAGAATGAATTGTACCTAAAATTTTGGCTATGCTGTTAGACTAATATACTATTAGACTAATTTTAGGCCCTATCATATAACAAAATGTGAATTCATTGACATAGGATCTACTTTGCTTGGTGCTTACCACTTCATGACTGTCAATAAATGTTCAGTGTTGTTCTGGCATTTGGAAATTAGTTAATAATTTGCCCCTCGTTCTTTGGAGAAAAATGGTATATTACTTCTAGCTGATCTTTTTAGGTTTACAAAAGATACTGCAAGATTTAAGGATGAGTTAGATATCATGAAGTTCATTTGTAAAGATTTTTGGACTACAGTGTTCAAGAAACAAATCGACAATCTAAGGACAAATCATCAGGTATTTAGATAAATTAAGGCCTTTCTTTTAAGTCCTTTAACTTAATATGAATGTCCCATTTTAGTGATTTACTTATTTAAAACTTAAAATAACTTCTGGTCGACTTTGGAATGTTTGTTTTATGTTATTAATAAGTCATTTTTTCTCTATTAGGGTTTTTTTCTCTATTAGGGTAAAGTGAATAAAAACAAAAGGATAGTTATCGGTAATGATAGCTGTTCCTTTTCCCCAATTATATGAGTTATGTTAAATTTTAAAAAGTAGTAAATGTCTGAATGATATAGCTTTCAAAATTTGGTTCTTTAGTTATTATTATTTAGTTGTCTTAATATGCAGAACCACAAATCTATCGTATTTATGTCTTTAATTTCTAAGGTCTAATTTATAAAGCATATTTTACTCTTAAATAACTTGCACTATTTATGTCATTTTCTATTCTAATATTTTGTTACTACAAAATTAGTAGATTGCATAGAAAACTATGTATTTGAACAGATTGATTTTAAAAATTATGCATTTGAATAGATTGATTTTATTTTATAAACCTTGAAATACTTAGAGTGGATTTGGCATTTTTATGTCGGGGGGTGCAGGGTCTCACTTTGTTGCCTGGGCTAGAGTGCAGTGGCGTCATCATAGCTCACTGCATCTTCAAACACCTGGGCTCAAGCAATCTCCTGCCCCAGCTTCCCAAGTAGCTGGGATTACAGGTGTGTACCACAACACCCTGCTGATTTTTCTATTTTTTTGTAGAGACAGGGTCTTGCTATGTTCTTCAGTTTAGTCTTGGTTTCCGAGTAGTTGGCTTTAAGCAGTCCCCCCTCGTTGGCCTCTCAAAGTGTTAGGATTATAGGAATGAGCCACCTCACCTGGCTAGATTAGGCATATTGATTAAGTAAAAAATTAAAATATAATGTTTCTGATACTACCAATAGAATTCATTTTTCATATAACAATATCAACTTTAACTTGGAATTACTTGAAATGCTAATGATAAAAAGTGACTCTGATTATTGACTTTCTAGACATGATTTAATAATATATAACAGTTAATTTCACATGGGCACGTATCAATGATTTTTTTGCCATAGAGAATGAGTCTCTTAAGTATAGAGACTATGTCTTATGCATCTTTGTATCTTCAGTGGAAAGAACGTTCAGTTTTAGGTTTATTTTTTATTCCTGGGAAGAAGAAGAAAAAAAAAAACAAAATAAAAATTGTTTTAAAAAAGAACATTCTGTAAATGGCTGTCTGCAGTGGCTCACACCCATAATCCCAGCACTTTGGGAAGCTGAAGCAGGAGGATTGCTTGAAGCCAGGAGTTTGAGACCAGCCTGGGTAACACAGTGAGTCCCTGTCTCTACAAAAAAAATGAAAAAAATTAGCTGGGGGAGGTGGCATGCACCTGCCAGCTACTTCCGAGGCTGAAGTGGGAGGATTGCTCAAACCCTAGGGTTGGAGTGTACGGTGAGCTGTGACTGTGTCACTGCTCTCCAATCTGGGTGACAGTGAAAAAAAAAATTCAGTAAATATTAATGTTATGAAATACTGAACTCATAACTCTAAAATTTGAACATTGCAAACCTCTTTCATTTAAAGAAAATTTGACCAATGGAAAGGAGAATTTTAATAACTTAAAAAACTTTTACATTGTTTTGTAGCAATAAGGTAATTTTAAGAACTATAGACTACATTGCCTTTTGATGTTTTTTCTATTTTTGGAATAGGGCATCTATGTACTTCAAGACAACAAATTTCGTCTGCTTACTCAAATGTCTGCAGGAAAACAATATTTAGAACATGCATCTAAGGTATTTAATGGAATAGAAGGTTGGGGTTTTCTATTAAGAATAGAACTACAGGGAAAAGTACAATGCTAATCATAATAGACTCTTGAAATAAAAATACGTTTTAAAGTTGTTCTTTTGTGTTTAAAGAGTTTTCTATGAAATAGAAGACAGATGTTCATGTTATAATGACTTACACTAAACTATAAGTTTAGTAGGCTTATAGTGACTAATTAAATACTACAACTAAATTCCAGTGAAATGTAGATTTATGTAGATTTATAGTAGATTCTTAAAATATAGTAAAGATACTCAAACTTAGAAAACTGATGTTAGCTATGCAAAATCATTCACCTCAGAGTTTATAATCTCCTTTAGCAGATTAAAACGTTTTAAAAAATATATAATTAACATTTGTTTCTAAGAATACATGTTTTGTGTTAAGTGTATCTGTGTTTCTGGGTTTTGCATAGTTTTTGTTTTCTAATATTATGTAGGAATTAATGAATAAGTACATGTATTAAATAAAGCTGACAGGTTTTAATGTAAAGGTTCCTTGAAGTGATTAAAATATCTGGGCAAGTATTATATAAGCTACTGCTTATCTGTAAAAATTTGTCCAGACCTAAATTGCCTAGCAGAAAGGCAGTATAGGTATAGTGGAAAATCATAGACTTGGGACCAATTAAATCTAGATTTTAAGCTGAGCTCTATAATTTATAGATTTGTGTGTGATATTCAGTAAGCTATATAACCCCTCTGGACCTTAGTTTCCTCATTAATAAAAAGGGTATAATCATACCTGTATTATTGAGATTGTCTTTATACTTAAGTGAATTTAAAGTACTTAACATGCTGCTTAGCTCATAGGAAGTACTTACTAAATGATTATTTATTTATTTATTTATTTTTTTTGAGACAGAGTCTCACTCTGTTGCCCAGGCTAGAGTGCTGTGGCGTCAGCCTAGCTCACAGCAACCTCAAACTCCCGGGCTCAAGCGATCCTCCTGCCTCAGCCTCCCGAGTAGCTGGGACTGCAGGCATGCGCCACCATGCCCGGCTAATTTTTTCTATATATTTTTAGTTGGCCAATTAATTTCTTTCTATTTTTAGTAGAGACGGGGTCTCACTCTTGCACAGACTGGTCTTGAACTCCTGAGCTCAAACGATCCTCTCGCCTCAGCCTCCCAGAGTGCTAGGATTATAGGCGTGAGCCACCATGCCCGGCCCTAAATGATTATTATTCCAGCTACAAGATGTCAGTAAACTGAGCCAAGACATGGATATGATACTTTCTTTTCATAATTTAATTTCACTGATTAAAGATTGCTTATTTTCTGTATTTTGCGGGTGACCAGGCTCTAATTACATTTTTATGGCTGATATGTATATTTTCTCTTTTTTCCTAACTTATTTTAATATCTCTGGTTCTCATTTAACTTTTTGGGAATCTCAGTTTTTTCAGTTGTGAAAAGAGTAAGTTGGGGGGCAGGCATGGTGGCTCATGCCTGTAATCCTGGCACTCTAGGAGGCCAAGGTGG
The DNA here is from genome assembly GCA_963574885.1 of Lepilemur ruficaudatus. NCBI lineage: Eukaryota > Metazoa > Chordata > Mammalia > Primates > Lepilemuridae > Lepilemur > Lepilemur ruficaudatus. The sequence goes on along the minus strand of CAUYRT010008473.1, from coordinate 6,601 downwards.
GAGGATCGCTTGACGTCAGGAGTTCGAGACCAGCTTGAGCAAGAGTGAGACCCCATCTCTACTAAAAAATAGAAAAATTAGCCAGGTATCGTGGTGTATGCCTGTAGTCCCAGTTACTTGGGAGGCTGAGGCAGGAGGATGGCTTGAGCCCAGGAGTTTGAGGTTGCTGTGAGCTAGGTTGGTGCCAAGACACTCTAGTCCAGGCAACAGAGCGAGACTCTCTCTCAACAACAGCAACAACAAAAAAAGAGTAAGTTGGACCAGTTCAGTGATTTTTAATTTTTTTTTTTTTTTTTTTTCCTGTAGAGATCTCACTTTGTTACCCAGGCTGGAGTGCAGTGGCAATATCATAGCTCAGTGCAGTCTCAAACTCCTGGGCTTAAGTGATCCTACTGGCTCAGCCTCCTGAGGAGCTGGGACTACAGGTGCATACCACCATTCCCGACTAGTTTATTTTTATTTCTGTAGAGATGGAGTCTTGCTGTTGCCCAGGTTGGTCTCAAACTCCTGGCCTCAAACAATCTTCCTGCTTTGGCCTCCCATAGTGCTGGAATTATAAGCGTACAAGCATGAACTACTCTGCCTGGTCTGATTTTTTTTTTTCTTTCTTTTTTTGGAACAGTGTCTTGCTGTGTTGCCTGGGCTAGATTGCAGTGGTGCGATCATAGCTCACTGCATCTTCAAACTCCTGGGCTCAAGTGATCATCCTGGCTCAGCCTCTTGAGGAGCTGGGACTTACAGGCACACACTACCATACTTGCCTAATTTTTCTTTTTTTCTGTTATTTATTTATTTTTTTTGGACAGACGGGGTCTCATGTTGTTCAGCCTCGTCTCAAGCTCCTGGCCTCAAATTGATCTTCCCGCCTAGAGTTACAGGAGTGAGCCACTGCACCCAGCTCTGATATTTAACTATTTTGGGGTTATAGACATCTTTGAGAATTATAACACCATTCCCTTAAATAAGCACATATACATAGTTTTCATTTTCATGGGGGTCACAAATTACCAGATTAAGAACTCTTGAGAGGCTGGGCGCAGCCTGAGCAAGAGCGAGACCCTGTCTCTACTAAAAATAGAAAGAAACTAATTGGCCAGCTAAAAATATATAGAAAAATTTAGCCAGGCATGGTGGCGCATGCCTGTAGTCCCAGGTACTCAGGAGGCTGAGACAGAAGGATTGCTTGAGCCCAGGAGTCTGAGGTTGCTGTGAGCTGGGCTGATGTCACGGCACTCTTGCCTCGGCAACAGAGTGAGACTCTGTCCCCAAAAAAAAAGAACTCTTGAGATAATCTCTCAGGTATCTTCCTTAGAGATTTCATGACTCAGATCTAATTACTTCTTGGTACCCATTTATGTATATTAATTTAAAAATAACTATATTATTCACAGATATGTAGTATTACTGAATACCATGCAATATAGAAATTTAGATAATAAAAATTCCTTGGATTATTAATTTTTTAGTTCCCATTGTTATGATTTCCCCTGCTATAGCTCAATCCTATTCTCTCTCTTTGTTTTTATATGACAAAGTTTCTCAACATCTATACTGTCAATATTTTGAACTGGATAGTAATTCTTTGTTGTGGCAGGCTGTAAGTCTTTAAGTCAAACTTCTTGGTTGTAGATAGTAGAAATCAACTCCGGTTGAATGGAATATTACTGGTTAGTTTATAGAATTGATAGGCTTAAAAAACAGACATGAACCATGGGGTGTTAAAGCAGCCAGTAAAAGAGCCAAAGTCACTCCACAGGGGTCTAGTTAGAATCCCGTGGGCAGCATGACAGCAGACACAAACTACCTTTGCTGGATCCGGAACCAATTCTAATCTGTTTCCAGCTTGTTTTTGTCATTCACTCTAGATTCATAGTCCTTGACTGGAGCACTTAAATTGGCTGAGCTTAAGACATGTGCCCATGCTTTAGTTGCCAAGGAACTGGGAAACCTTCCAATAATCATATTTTTCAGTAATTTGAACAGTTCTTCCACAACTCTTTTTTTAAGCAGCAATGACTTATTGATAGCATGGCTTAACTAAATGTCTTATTTGTCAGTAACTTTACTATTTTAGTAAATCCTTACTGTATTTTACATTTTTCCCCCGTTTAGTATTTAGCATTTACATGTGGCTTAATCAGAGGTGGCTTATCAAACTTGGGGATAAAAAGTATTGTAACAGCGGAAGTGTCTTCAATGCCTGCCTGTAAGTTGAATTCACATTTCTTACTAATGTTTTTGGTAATTTTTTTCAGCTATTGGTTGTTTCTTTTTTTTAACTTAGAGGAAATTACAAATGCTGAAACTGTTTCATTTTAGTTTTATCAGTTTAAAATTTAATATAGTAATATGCAGCATACTATATTCCTATTCAATAATTTTTGAATTAATAATGTACAATGGTTTAGAAAAATCTGCTAAGTCCAAATTTGGTCCCTTTGTAGTTCATGAGTGTGATGATTGGGTTTTCATGAGCATGTGTGAGATGTGCCTACCGTAAGCTTTGTTACAACATCAGCACATTACCCGACTGACATGGAAACAAACAAGGAAAGAAATCCAAATTTTGAGACAATTTAAGGGATGATTCTTAACTTCTTTTTTCTTTTGAGACAGAGTATCACTCTGTTGCCTAGGCTAGAGTGCCAAGGTGTCAGCCCAGCTCACAGCAACCTCAAACTTCTGGGCTTAAGCTATTCTCTTGCCTCAGTCTCCAAGTAGCTGGGACTATAGGCACTGACCACCACGCCCGGCTAAGTTTTTCTATTTTTAGTAGAGATGGGGTCTTGGTTTTGCTCTTGCTCAGGCTGGTCTCAAACTCCTGAGATGAAGTGATCCTCCCGCCTCAGTGTGAGCCACCATGTCCGGCCAATTCTTAACTTTTAAAAGGAAATGATCTGCAGTGTTCTTTTAAAATAACAGATCTCCCTATAGTATTGAAATGTTATGTTTAAACAACTATTTAGAATATGTCTATTATATAAAGCTAAGTAAAACCCACTAGTCTTTTAACACTAAACACCTCCCTAAAGATCTTTACACCAGAGCTACCAACCAAGAAAAAAATTGTGACTTGAGCTTCACTGTATTTCCTTTCCATTTACAGTGATATTAGTAATGAGGTACTGTACACAAAAGGTAGGAATCACAAGCAGAAACAAAGGCATCTACTCACAGACCAGATAATCATCCCATAAAAATGGATTTGACTTTATTGACTATTGTGTAGAGTGTGAAAAGTTGTTTGACATAGCAACTGTCTTTGTTAAAACTACTTCCTAAATAGAATAGAAAATTGGTGTTTACGCTTGTTTTCTGTGTACCTAAAATCAAAGAATGATTTTTATGTTTTCTCTTCAGGCAAATTTCAGGTGATGATACAGAAGCTATAGAACATACTGAAATGCAAGGCTTCAACAGTGCAAAGAGAGAAATTATTCATGTATAAAGTATTTCAAGTAGCAATTATTTAATTACAATGTTGGACATTTGTATGGGAGTAAGAGTGTATTTTATCAATTCAACACAGACCAGCTCAAAGCAGATAAAGGAACATTTTGCCATGATGTACACTTTACTGAAACTATTTAAAATGAAAATCTGATTTCAAATAACCAGACAGCAAGATGCAGGACCCTTATTTTAAACATTTTTATTTGGTTACAGTGATGTGTACGTAATCCCAGATGGAGAAGCAAAGCTCAGGGTTTGTTGAATTAACATAAAGAAAAGTACACACCAACAGAATCATTTGTGTTAAGAATGAACAAATTTTGATAAAGTATGAATTTGTTTTAGTTATTTAAAAAAGCAAACAATACACTAAAATTAAGCTTAATTTTTATTTTATTGCTTATAATTTATTTCTATTAAGAGAATTTTATGCCTGTATAAGGATTTCATGTATATATATGTGTATATGTGTGTAAATACATATGATTGCCTAAATTGCTTAAAAACTTAATTTCACTTTAATAGATTTTAGTCCTCGAGAACTCTGTTGATGTAATTAAAATGAAATGTAGATTAGTTTAAATGTGAATTCAGTGACTCCAGGGCCAAAGAATATTAGGTATGTTGGGAAGGAATTTTTATGCTTATTCCTGTTATAGTCTTGATTTTCAACTTCTCTCCCCATGCCTGTAAGTCCTGGTGAAACTTCTAACATCTTTATCTTTATTCCTTTATATACTCTTCCACAAGGGCAGAGGGGTAGATAATTGGATTAGCCACATCTACATTCATTGGACCATATCCTCTTCGTGGTTTGGGGTCAGTGCTCATCTAGTGTCTTTCTCTTACCACCTCTTCCACTTACTTTATCTTACTTAAATTATGGGGCATAAGCAGGTATCTCCAAGCCAGCTTTTGTTACAACTTACCATATTGGAATATCAGCACTTTGATTATTAAAACTACTTTGTTTCCCAATTAATTATTACCCTTTTAGATATATTTGACAGGGAACTCTGCAGAAGGGAGTGACTGACACACCAAACAAGATGTTTCACTGGGTTCTCTGCCATAAAAATGGCAGATTAAGAAGACAGACTTCTTGTAATAAACCAAAAATTATAACTGAAATTAAAACTATAAAAATTTACTTTGGGACATGAAAGGAAAACTCAATTAAATTAGAGGCATATCACTGTCCTTTCATAGAAAGGTGTGGTGTTACAAAAATATCTGTTTAACTCTGATTAATTTATTAAACTATGGTCATGTTCCACATAATGACGTTTCAATCAACAGTGGACCACATATATAATGGTGGTTCCGTAACATTATAATGCCAGATTTTTACTGTACCTTTTCTATGTTTAGATACAGAAATACTTACTATTGCATTACAGTTGCCTACAGTATTTAGTACAGTAACAAGCTGTATAGGTTTGTAGCTTAGGAGCAATAGGCTGTACCACCTAGGTTAGTTTAAATATGCTTGATGATGTTTGCACAATGACAAAATTGCCTAATGACACATTTCTCAGAACATATCCTCTTTGTTAATTGATACATGACTGTAATCCTAATTTTCAGATAATTTGGAAAAAAATTTCAGATTTGCAAAAATAAATTTAGGAAAGATTCTACCAAATATAAAAATTTAACATAAAGCTTAGCAATTAAAAAGGGTCATAATGACCCAGGAATAGCTAATGACACAGAATTAGATCAAAGTGGAACAAAATAGGGATCTTCAGAATAAACAAAATAGGTGCAGTATATAGGAATTGAGTGTGTGAGAAAGGTGATATTTCAGATAAGTGGGTTAGACACTCTCATTTGCCTACCCATCAGCCATTTCTCTCTTTCTTCCTTGCTAACAGCCCCATTTTTGTTTTGGTCTTAACTCTGTATGGCTGCCTTGTGCTGTTGAATACGGTGTTTCCTTAATCCTAGAGGGTGAAATCTTGGCTAATGAAACAAATAGGGGAAGTGTGAAGGACTTTTGGGAAATTTTTTGTTCTTAAAAAATGGATACAAGATAGGTATTTGCCCCCTTCCCTTTTCTGCTTCTCGTGAAGATAAGTGATGATGGATGTTTGGAGCTAATGTGTAACAGCCATTTGCTGACCATGAAAGGACAAGCATGGAGATGAAAGCCATCACACTGAGGATAGCAGGATGCAGATAGAAAGCACCTGAACTGTGCTTCTGAATTAACTGCTTTACCTTTGGATTTTTGTTATTTGATATATTAAATTCCTTATATTGTTCAGGTAACTTTTGGTTGTATATTTTGTTACTTGTAGCCAAAAAGAAATCTCTCAGTAAAAACAAGGGGAGAGTTAGGGTTTTCAAAAAATTAATATGGGACATTTGAATATCTTTTCCTGGGGAGGGGAGGGTGGAGGCAAACCTAAAGGTTTACAGGTAAAACAATAAAACCATAAAGTGCTAAAGAAAATAAGGGAATACTTCTGTGATTTTGTTGTGGAGAAGGCCTTTCCAATACACAAAAGTAGAAAATTATTAAGGAAAAGTAGAAAATCATAAAGAAAAATAGTGAAAAAACTAATAACATCTCTTTAACAAATTGTATTGGGAAGACTGGATATCTTCATGCAAAAGAATAAAATTGGATTGTTGTCTTTACACCATATATAGAAATCAACTTAAAATGGATTGAAGATTTCAATGTAAAATCTGAAACTAAAATTTCTAGCAGAAAACATGGGGAAAAGCTTCATAATACTGGTGCTGGCAGTGATCTCTTAGATACCAAAAGCACAGGCAGCCAAAGCAAAAATAGACAAATGGGACTACCTAAAACTAAAAAGTTACACAGCGAAGGAGACAACAGAGTAAAAGGGCAACCTGTAGAATGGAAGAAAATATTTTCAAACCATGTATAGTCTGCCCTTCATATGTAAGGATTCCTCATTCAAGGATTCCACCAAGTGTGGATCACAAATATTAGGAGAAAAAACCCAAAATTAAAATACAATAAAGAAATGCAAGTTAAGGCCGGGCATGGTGGCTCACACCTGTAATCCTAGCACTCTGGGAGGCCAAGGCGGGAGGATTGCTTGAGGTCAGGAGTTTGAGGTTGCTGTGAGCTAGGCTGATGCCACGGCACTCTAGCCCAGGCAACAGA
>CAUYRT010008471.1:0-12661 GCA_963574885.1 Lepilemur ruficaudatus | reverse complement strand
AAAACAAAAGACATTCTATAAAATAAACATCTGCATTAGAATGTTCACAGCAAAACAATTCACAATTGCAAAGATGTGGAAACAACCCAAGTGCCCATCAATCCTTGAGTGGATTAAGAAAATGTGGTATATGTATACCATGGAGTTCTATTCTGCCACAAAAAACAATGGTGATCTAGCACCTCTTATATTATCCTGGTTAGAGCTGGAACCCATTCTACTAAGTGTAGCATTACAAGAATGGAAAAACAAGTACCACATGTACTCACCATCAGATTGGTATTAACTAACTTAACTGACCAACACTTATGTGCACATATAGTAGTAACATTCATCGGGTGTCGGGCAGGTGGGGGTGGGAGGAGGAGGTGGGTATATTCACACCTTTTGGGTGCTGTGCACCCCGCCTGGGGGATGGACACACTTGAAGCTCTGACTCGGATGGGGCAAAGGCAATATATGTAACCTAAACATTTGTACTCTTCTAATATGCTGAAATAAAAATAAAAAACAAACAAAAAACGCAAAACATGCTTTCTTGAGCTATTGGTGCATCAGTACTTAAAGCTGTTGCAGGGTTATCAGATTTACTCACTTGACACATGCCTAAGCAGAGAAAATGTGATTTATTTGGGATATTCCTGATCTTTTCTTTTTAAACTCCCACCCATTGGGTTTCAGGTAAAAAAAAAAAAATAGATCAGGCTAATAATTCTGTTTGCCTTTCTTTTGTTGTTTTTTTCTTAATTGATTTGGAATAAAGTCAAACATCTACATGAGATAATACTTTATCTCTCTCCTCCCCAACAACACACTAGTATCTGGGGCTTTGGGTGAGGGAAATTCAAATAACTTCATGAGAGCGAAGAGGTGCATGTAGTGTCCACAATGTTCTCCAGATCCTCACTTGTCCCACCTGAGATGTACAGGGTCTGACTCCATAGGAATGTTTGGCCAGATCCTGGACTTGAACTAAAGCTATTTAGAGGATATTTATCATTTATTTCTGCCTCTGATAAACTCATGTTTGCTCTCACTCGTATTCTGTCTAGTATCTATGAGATGAGATAGATAATGTTTGAGTCTTTGTATTTTTGCTTTTGGTTTTTTGGTTGGTGGAAATTCCTGGACCCCTTCCTTTCATTTGACCTTTCTTCATCTGTCACCAGCTGTGTACACTGCTGGAACTCTGCAACATTCTTACCTAGCTCCCTGACTCAGGTGGTTCATTTTAGAACCTCTAAAAGGAATGTGTTTGCAGAATCTCACCTCGTGCCCACTGTTGGAGGCTTACTGAATCTCCATAGTGGGCGGAATCTCACATTGTGCCCACTGTTGCAGGCATACCGGATTTCCATTTAGTCATTAATTAAACTAGGAACCTAGGAAGAAGACCTTCTACTTACTGCAAGCTCTACCCTGTCCCTGTCTATCTATATCCCCCTTTTTTTTCCTTTTAATTTATTAAGCCTCTGCTGGACATTGTCATGTCTCCTTCCTTCCCTGACCCCAGCAAATAATCTGCTTTCAGGGCCTCAACCTAGCCTGTCAACTTAATTTTCACTTTGTCACCCCATTCTATTCCCCAACACAGACACCAACTCAGGAGGGATCCAGGCAGCTGACACATATGGCAGTGCTCTTTCTTATGTCTCTGACTTTCCCTTTATCCAGCTTTTTTTTCCATTCATTTATCTTATTATCATTCCTGTTCAGACTGTGGGATAAGCCTTAATAACCACCTAAATGATTATTTCTATGTTCGATAGGCCAAGGATAATTAAAGGTTTCTACAGCAGTCTTTCTCCCCTGGGTTTAGTTTCTAAGTCTGTTATCTTGGAAAAAATATCAAGTACATAATCTCCTTTCCTGGGACAATGAAACTCTTGATTCTAAGAGCAACAACACATTTATAGATGATATTTAAATGCATTTTTATAATATTTGTGCAAAAGCTATTCCTATTACTGTGCACTTTCACCTTTTAAGAATATTGCTGAGTGATAGGATATCTTTTTTGTTGTTATTTTTAGTAGGCCCCTCATCACATTTATGTTTTAAAATATAAAAGCCTTCGTTGTTGGTCAAATGCGATACAAAGGCAGTTGTTGTTTGTAATTTTATTTGCTTAATTTCTATCTACAACATTCATACCATCTGTAGTAGTGTATATTTTAATTGTTTATTTGTTTTTTATCTATAGTATTTCATTCACTGTTGTATCTCTAGTTCTGAAACATTATCTGGAACAGACATAACAGAGGCATTCAGTAGATGTTGGTTGAATAAATTAATATGAAATCCATAATGAAAGTCCTGCTATGTCAGGTATAGCTGTCACTAGAATTGAATTTTAATAACCTATTTTAAAATAGTGTTTGATAATGACTACTTGTTATATACTGAATTTTTAAAATAATATAAAAATTCTGTGTGCTAGAATGTGTATATCCAATGAATTTTGTTCTTTCCAGAGTTATGTGATTGTTAAAGTAATATTGTCATTTAAAATAGTTTCAGAATAATGTTATATAAATTTTTCAGTCACATAATAAATCTAGATTTGCTAAACTTGTAATCCTATTGAGCCACTATTTTATCGTCATTAGTTACTTAGTATGTTTCTGTCTTCTAAACTTTGTGACATCTGACATCCTTAAGAGAGGCTGGTCCATGATACCACTTACGTGTCCCAGGCTGAACTTTTCACTCGAACATCCAAGAAGCAAAACAGGTGGCTTTGTTCTTAATTTATTTCTTAGTGTCCTGCCTGCTTCAAATAACATGGACATAACTGGCTGAGTATTTCAAATTTAACAACTTGCTAGAAGTTGGATTGTTCTACACAGGTAACTGCATAGTTCTTATTTAGTAAGTTATATTATTATTCTGGTGATTTCCTTCACAATGTGATACAATGCTATACACATAGTAAGCATGTGGAATATTCTTGTTGGATTTTGTGACAAACACACAGTTATTTCAAATAGTAGGAATGTTAAGATAACCTTTGTGGAACATTTATAATGCTTTGTTAAAAAACAAGTAGGATGCCTACAATATACATAAATACATTGAAGTTGCTGAGAAACTCCTACAGCCCTAACTATGTTAATCCCACAGACATTTTTTATGACTTTTTATTATAATAATGCAATATAAATTTCTAAAGTGTTACACAATACACCACCCACACAACAATCCACTTGAACATTTCCTTAGCAGACATTTATTCAAATGCATAGAAATTGTTTAGCGGCTGACAGATTCATAATTGGAAATGATCTGATAAATCCTCTCTTATATTTTATAAAGAATTTGGGAAAGGATTAACGAGCATTCATACCAATTTTCTCTCTTTTTTTCATTCCTAGTTTACTTTATTTACAGAGATTATCTTTACTTGTAGATATTACTGTTATTGATGTTATTAATTCGTATTACAAATTTGGTAGTGAATGTAAGCTAAGAGATGAATGATTCTATTTTGCCCTGATTTCATACACAAAATTCCTATTAATAAAATGAATGGGAGCTCTGTTTCTGAGGAAGACATTCAAATAAAACACAGGTGGAGTTAGGGAAGTGAATGCAGTATTCTTTTAAGATTATTAACAACATTCACTGAAGACTCATTTTTTATACATGAAGACTCATTTTTATTCATTGAATGAAGTATCATTAAATTGCTCACCTTCTAGTATTAATCAATATGCCGCACAGAATAGTAAATCACCTCCTGGGTGATTTTAATTCTTGGTCCCTACTAAGGGTTCATAGTGGGTACTTAAGATGGTGGTCTTGGTGAAGGAATTTCAATGCATAGCATAACTGAAAGAGGGGATAAGAAAGATGATTTTTCCCTTACTGTTTAAATTGATTAAACAGAAGGAATATTGTATGAACATAATATATTTTAGGAATATTATAAAGGAACAAATTGAATTATTGGAACATAGGATGAATCTAAAGAAATAACACTGTTGGTTAATAGTGGCTAAAATCTTGATAGTTGTAAAATTCAAATGAACAATGTATTGGATTTTAGGAAACTTTTGCTGTTGCAGCAAGTAGGAAAGGTTAAAAAAGAGAAAAATAAATACTTTTCTAGGGGAATGTACAGCATAATATTTGGCAACATTATGTATTTGGCTGGTTGACCTGATTCTTTTTTGCAAGAAGACATAGTAAAGACTTGTAGGACTGCAACAATGTAAACATCTTTTTTGGAAACTCATTTTAATTAAAGTAGGTCATTTGGTAAATAAATATTTGTCTTGCCTGCCTGTGATTTTCATCGTTCAAAAAGAAGAGAAAGAATCTAAAGGAACTTTTGTTATGGACATAGTTCTCTATTCAAATAAGAAGAAATAAATGGGAATGTAGGACAAACAAGAGCCTTGGAAAAAATGGCAGTGTTATTAATATCTTAGAGTTTGTATTAATGAGAGAAGAGAATGCTGGTCAAATTTATGCATGGCTTTTTATTTTAGAAAAGTAGATTTCAAATAGTCAGACCAAGGGTCCCCAACCTATGGTGAGTTGTATATTTCAATATATTTCAATGTAATAATAATAGAAATAAAGTGCACAATAAATGTAACGTGCTTGAATCATCCCGAAACCATCCTGACCCCGCTCTGGTCTACAGAAAAATGTCTTCCATGAAAATGGTCCCTGGTACCAATAAGGTTGGAGACTGCTGGGCCAGACCAGTTTTATGCATGATCATAGGAGTATGTAAGGAAAAGACAGATTCCTTTGAAAAAGTGTATCAGGATAAATTACGCTCCAATGACCTTAGGCATGGAAACCATGCAAAGATTGATAAAAATAACTTTAATAGTCATATTTAAAGGAAAGAGGAGGAGCGGGGAGAAGGGAAATTAGAAGAGAAGCAAATAAAGAGCAGTCATTTGCTTGGGTAGGTGATATAACAGTAACACAACTAACTGAATTAAATTCAGTTAATTAAATTATTTAACACTTGTCTTATTTCCATCTTCTATTGTAAAGAATAATCTGGAAACTTGAACAAGTAGCTCAAATAGAGCCTAGATGAGGGCAAAGGTAAAGCATATCTGACCTCTAACATTAAGCATCCAAATAATTAACTTGTCACAAACTGAAAAAAAAATTGCTGATGTATTAATGGCAAATATCTCTTATTGAGCACTTACTATTAATATATGATGGACATGGTGTTGCTGATGATGATTTATTTTACTTTTTACGCACTTTGAGATAGCTAGGATTTGTATCCCTATTTTTATGGATGAAGGGAATGACAGTTGGAGAGAATCCAACTTGCCCAAAATTACAAAACTAGTAAGTGAGATGAGCTAGTATTTAAGTAGTGACAGTTTGGAACTCACACTTAAAACACTGTGCTTTTAATAAGAATAGCTCTGAAAATTAACAATTTATTGTAAGCTCATAGCTAACTGATAATAACTAATAGTATAAATATTATATAAAAACTTTTTTCTGCTCTAATAAATTCTTTCTTTAATCGAGCTTGATGATATGATGGTACTAATTAAAATTTGCAAAAAAAACATTAAAAATAATTATATTGTTATTTTTCGTGTCAAGCAAATTTTAAAAGTCATAAATGCCAGAAATTCATAATGCCACTTGAGAAACATGAAGTAACAGAAGGATAGGGCCTTCAAAATTCTGGGCTCTAAACTGGTTAAATTATTTTAAGTAAAATCCCTTTTAAATGCCCAAGATAGTAAGCACTTCCTTTTTAAAATTCCTTTATTGAACCTCAAAAGTTAGTTTTGGTTGAATATATAATAAATCATTTGAGGCATTAAAATATTTGCGTGATTGGCAATATATTTTGTAACTATACATTGTAAGCATTGGAAATAAATGAAAAACAACTGTGTGTTTTCTGCCTGTGTCCATCTCATTCTCTGTAGCCTTAGAAGATAAAAATGTGTAGGTCAATTAGGAAGGAAAAATGTTAAAAAAAATTAGAAAAATAGACTTAATCTAAATTGAATTTTGATGATTTCAATGAACTAGGAGTTTATTTAGTTAACCTGAATTCAGTTGTAATTTCAGTTTGTTTTTAAAAGATCTCAACTTACCTACAAAAGCATCTAGCAACATAACCTCTTGATAAATAAAATAAAATAATCATGAGTAATAGATTTTTTCACATTTGTGGCTGGAACTAGTATCTTGTGTTACTATTTATATGTTTGTATTTTTATATTTTATAAAATATTATTGACATAGTCTTTGGGTCTGTTTTTTGTTAAAGCATTTGTTTGAATATAAAGTATCACTTGCTCTTAATTTCATCATAGTCTTAGTGATTAAATAGGATTAACTTGACTCAAGGTCAGTTATTTTAAATGTTTAGCTGAAATTAGTAAACATTTTCAGAAATAAAGCAGCCAACAGTCATATAACCTTTACAGTATGACATGCATTGTTTTAGGTGCATGCAAATGTTATCTAAGTTAAACCTTACAGCCACTCTGTGTAGTGAGTGTGCTTTTTATCACAGAGAGAGAATTGAAGTAAAGAGTTCCAAGCCCAGGACATCTGGCCCTAGAGCCCATGGTCTTGACCAATAGCCTGTGCTACCTTGCAAGTGTGAAATTAAAATTATTTAACTTGAATGTGAATGGAAATCAATTTTGATATAATGGTTCCTCTCACGTGTGCTTTCGGTTCCATATAATCCCAGTTGCAGTGAGCCTAATAAATCATAAATTTAGTAAAAACTGCTTGGTAGACAACAGTTTCTAATACTGGTTCTAACAATAATTAGTTAGATGATCTTTAATAGATCATTTATTCTCTCCAGATCTCAATTTCCTCTTCTACACAATAAAGGGCCTGGACAGTACGTTAGTTCCCTGGGGCTGCCTTAACAGAGCACCACAAAATGAGTGGCTTTAAACAATAGAAATATATTCTCTCTCATTTCTCAAGGATAGAAGTCCAAAATGAAGGAGTAAGCAATATTGTCGCCTTCTGAGTGCTCAGGAAAAAAAAAAAATCTTTTCCTCACTTTTCTCCCAGCTTCTGGTACCACACTGTCTCCCCGTGTCTTCACGTGGTGGTCTACTTGTGTGTCTGTTTCTATGTCTCTGTTTTCTTTTCATATAAAAACATAAATCACTGGTTGGGGGCTCACCCTAATTCAGTGCTACTTGATCTTAACTAATTCAATCTGCAAAGACCCTTTTTCCAAATGAAGTCACATTCTGAGGGGAACATGAATTTTGGGAGACACTATCCAACCCAGTAGAAACAAGATGATTTCAAAGATCCCTTCTGTTCTAACATGTTAAGATATGATGGCTTTAGATCTTGGTGGTATTTTCATTCTTCTCTCCTGCAAGATTTTTGTTATGACTACCCTTAAGATTTAGAATTATTTGAGCAATTTTCAGGACATTTTGGTTTACATCTGGATATTTTTGGAAAACAAGTAATAAATTATTTTATAATGATTTATTTTAAATTGTATTCTCCATATTCCTCCTTCTAATATAAAAGAGTCACTGGTTTTATGGAGCTGGCCTGGTTACTTTCCTGACTTAACATTTAGAAGTTTTTAGTACTTAATGGTTTGCTCCATTCAGTTATGAGCTCCGTATTTGTCACCCGTGAACCCAGTTACTGTTGGTTGATTTGGTCAATGAGGTAGACTTGGAAGTTGTTCTGCTGGAGTTGCTTTAGAAAGAAATTTTAGATCTATTTCAGTGTTTTTTCTTGAATGCACTGTACTCAACCAAAATATTGCAGACATTGAAAATCTAATGATTCAATAGTAAATTCTGAGTTAATAAAAATAATTCTTTTATAATAAGTTCCTTTTCTTTCTTACCTTTGATTTTTTTCTCCTCCATTCCTTTCTTAAATTGCTCCCTCCTGTCCATCCAACCTACCTTCCTTCCTTCCCTCCCTCCCTCTCTTCTTCCTTCCTTCCTTCCTTCCCTCCTTTCTTACTTTGCTTCCCTCTTCACTCTGTCACATTCAAATAATTATCATTCTCATTGTCAGTACTTAAATATGAGTAATTTAAAAAATTACATACTCTAGATTAACATTATAAATAGGATCCAGACATTGGTAAGGGTCTTCTTGCTAAAACTAACATATTTATCAGTGAGTATATTAGTATTCTTGGATTATGGATATAATTTTTTTCTTAGTTCCCTGAAATATAATTATATTACACTTATAATGAAAACAGCAACAGCTTAAATGTTATTAATATACTAAAGTTTTGAACATGGTTTGAAGCTGTTTTGTGCAATAATATAGAGATAGCGGTATTCTTTTTTTTGATTAACATTTATTAGGTGCTTTCTGTATCCCATCAAAGTATTAGGCATTGAGGACACAATGTTGAATTCAAGACTTTCTGCTTTCAAAAATTTATAATCTTGTTAAAGACATTGACACCTAAACACATGATGGCCTCAGGTACAGATTTATACTATTGTTACTTACTAAGAAGGAATCTTAAAATTTTTGCTGAACATTTGAAAATGACTCATTGTAACATTATAAATTGTGACCTTTGGAGAGCACAATATCCTATTTTAAGCACACTTCTTTTCATTTTTAATTATTTTAATTCTTTTACTACTATGGTCTACTGTTGGTATCCCCCTCACAATTCACATGTCAGAACCTAATGCATGATGTGATAATATTAAGAAATGTGGCCTTTGGGGAGTGACAATATCATAAGGGGTCCACTCTCAGGAATGGGATAAGTGCTCATATAACAGATACTCGAAAGGGCTCTCTACCCTTCTCCCGTGTAGGGAGACAGAAAGAAGGCCCATTTTTGAGGAAGAGAGCAAGCTGCACCAGATACTGAATTTGTTGGTGCCTTGGTGCCTTGATCTTGGACTTCTCAGCCTCCAGAACTATAAGCAATACATTTCTGTTGTTTATAAATTATCCAGTCTAAGATGTTTTATTATAGCAACCCAAATGAACTATGACATATGCTACAATAATGCATATTATAGATCAGTAACATATCACTATTCCTTTATAATAGAAAATAGGATTTTAAACATTTTATAAATTATCATTAATATAAAGAATGTTATTGATAACTTCTACAATTTCATTTCTGTAGCAGATCTTTATTCTTGATTTTTTGAAATAGATATAAGTAAATGAAGCAGTTAGTTGACTATAAATGACTGTCATCTCTAAATGCTTGGATTTACAAGTTTAATTAACCTACAGTTCTAATACTTTGAACCAAATGCCAATATTTTCTTTTCTTTCTAAATATGACATGCTGTGGACTCAGTCACTTTATAGATTGGTATCTAGTACAAAAGACTCTGAATTTGTTTATCTTCAGTATGTGCCTTTATTCTCAGTGGTGTGTGCTGGATAAATCATGGGAGTATTTTAAAAATACATGACAAAATAAGCTAGCAATAAAGAAATGCCCCCTGGATACTGATTGAATAAACTCAACAGCTATACAAAGATTCTACTGAAAATACAATTTTCCTACTCACCCAAGCCTGCTTTCCTCTCAGTAATTGGAACTATTATCTACCCAATTTATCATTTCAGGAACATGAGAATCAACGTTTTATTTTCTTCCCTCTCCTTTATCTACTGCCAGTACTACAGTTTTCTTCCTTTAGTATTTCTCAAATCACTCCACTTCTTTCTATCCCCACTGCCTCTGCCTTCATCCGTGCCACTGCCATCTCACTTGAATTCCTAATGTAACTTCCGAACTTGTCTTCCCGCATAAACTTTTTCCACCTTCCAAGCCATGCTCTACCTTATACAACTGATCATTTTATTCCTTGTTAAACACACTTCAATTTTTTCCTCTTGCTCCTGAGATAAAATTCAAATTCCGTAATATGCTGTAAAGTAAAATTTGCAAAATGGTAATCATCAAAATATAAAATCAAAAGATGTCAAAGATTTATTTGTTTGTTTGTTTAGAGGCAAAGTCTTGCTCTGTCACCCCAGGTAGAGTGCAGTGGCATCATCATAGCTCACAGCAACCTCAAACTTTTGGGCTCAAGTGATCCTCCTGCTTCAGCCTCTCCAGTACCTGGGACTACAGGTGCATGCTGTAATGCCTGGCTCATTTTTCTATTTTTAGTTAAAAACGGGGTCTCCCTTTTGTTCAGGCTGGTCTCGAATTCCTGAGCTAAAGAAATCCTCCCTCCCTGATCTCCCAGAGTGTCTAGGATTACAAGCGTGAGCTACATATGACCATGTCAAAGATTTTATTTAATGTTAGAAATGCTAAAACCATTTTAAAGGATAGACATACATAGGCAATGAGGAATGTGGAAATAAATTTTAAATAGATGCCAAACTGTATCTCATAGAACAAAAATGTGATGTTTGGAATCATCTTTTTTTATAGGACAGAAACTAATGTTATAGTTATTGGAAAAAAGTTATATGCATTTCTCTGAATAGGAATCTTTTGCATCTTCATGAGCTCTCCATGGATTGACTTAGATCTCTACAAAGTGACAAAATAGTTCAAACATAAAAGCACAGAGCCCTATAGAATCAGATACCCTGGAAGACTCTTCAAGGAACACAATACATTCTATTGAAAGGACTCCAGTATTCCTTTTGTACAAAACCTTTCACAATTTTTACTGACAATGGCTTGCAAGGCAGTCTGCTCTGGCCCCCGGTCTCCATCCTGTTCATCTGATATTAATAAGATCCTCCTTCTCTGTACTCCATCCATTTTGGAGTTTGACTCCCATACATTTCTTTCTCTCCCTGTTTTCAGAGAT
Source organism: Lepilemur ruficaudatus (assembly GCA_963574885.1). NCBI lineage: Eukaryota > Metazoa > Chordata > Mammalia > Primates > Lepilemuridae > Lepilemur > Lepilemur ruficaudatus. Next base: position 1,868 of record CAUYRT010008471.1, on the reverse strand, counting down.
CTCACACTTGTCCTTCCCTTTTCTTGGAACATTGTTTTTTACTCATTTTTTCTGCCTTTTTCTGCAGTTCTACATTCAAAAGATCAATTCCTCATGGAAGCCTCTAGGAATTCCTTTGGTATATAATTAGAGCATCCAGGACATCTTAGTAACACTAATTGTTACCAAATTGTAATTGCCTGATCACTGCTTGTGCTATCCATTAGTACTGTCCATCTGAAAATTATAGGAGGGAAAAGACTGTCTCATTATTATGAATCTTTATCAAGTCATATAGAAGGTATCAATCAATACATATTTTATGAATATAAATTCACTGAATACTCTTTAAAGGTTTATATTTCTTTATAGTTTTATCAATATTGTTTCTGCATTTTCAAATTTAATAATAAGTAAATTGTCTTTTCTCCTAATTGTATCATCAACAGTAAGCATATGTTAAGGTTTATCTTTTAATTTATTCCAAAGAACAGTAATAACCTGACTAACCAGCTGAGTTTGTAAAATTTGGTGCATTTTTCACGAAGCAGATAAAAAGGCTACTATCATATTTTCGTCCATTCAATGAGAGTTACCAAATAGCTACTCACTGTGTGAGAAAATAGGAACTCAGGCAGCAAAATATGACAGAGCTCATGTGCATGTGCTGGTGTGGATCTCAGAGACGAATGCAAATATTTGTGAGTTCTGTAGTAGACTTCAGTAATAGACACTGTTATGGCACATGAGAAAATGATTACTTCTCCTTGGGTGTGTGTTAAAATATCCATATGGAAAAATAGCTGGAAGTGATGCATTTCAAAAGCACACCAGGACTTGAGGGAAGCCATTCTATACTGAGGGAAGGGCAAGAACAGACTATGAAGGCATGGTATGTTTTGGAAAACTCAAATAGTTCAGTGTCATTGCAGCATAGTATATACATTTAAGGGAGAGGCCAAAGGCAGATCCAAAATGGCCTTAAATGCCATACAAAAGAAGTTGCACTTAAACTTTGTTAATGGAAAGAAAAAAAAAAAAAACTCTTAATTTAAAGAGGTTTATTCTGAAGCAAATATGTGTGACCATGGCCCGTGGAGCCATGCCCAAGAGGTCTTAACCAATTAGTCTTGAGGTGGTTGGGCTACAGTTTGATTTTGTACATTTTAGGGAGACCGCCATTGCAGATAAAATAATAAATTGATACATGGAAGGTATTCCTTTTTTTGGCCCCCAAAGGCAGGACATTTCAAAGGTGGTGGGGGTGCTTACAGGTTACTTTTCTGGTTAAGTGATTTTTATAGGTAGTTTCATTGAGTTTTAACTAAACTAATATTTCACAAAACAGAGAATTTAATAATATTCTTTCAGAAAGCCTTGGATTGAAGAGAAATGATAATGCAGGCGAAGAAAAAAAGCAGCATCAAGATAACTCTTCTACTCCTTGTCTTCTTCAGCAGTACTCCAAGGCTAAAAAGCAGTGATGATCTGCTCAAATCTGACAAGAAAGCAGTGAAAAATGGAAATGATTAAGCAGACTATATGAAATATGGATTTCTATATACTATTTTTAATTATGAACTTTGACCAAACTGTAAATGGTGTCTTTTTTCTTCCAAATCCAACATTTTATTGAAGTATACTTTACGTATCATGCCTTTACTCCATTTTAAGTGTACAATTAAATGATTATTAGTGAATTTACCAAGTTGTACAGTTAATCACATAAATCAGTTTTAGAGGATTTTCTTCCCCCTATTGAGAGCCCTAATTCCCTTCTCCAACTACTTTTCAAGCATGCCCCTCCCCTCCACAGTGCCCACCACATCGCTCAGATGTGGGTCTACCCCCCACCCCCTGAATCCCTAGTGAACACCACCACCATTTGA
>CAUYRT010008470.1:0-15840 GCA_963574885.1 Lepilemur ruficaudatus | reverse complement strand
GCTCACAGCAACCTCAAACTCCTGGGCTCAAGCAATCCTTCTGCCTCAGCCTCCTGAGTAGCTGGGACTACAGGCATGCGCCACCATGCCTGGCTAATTTTTTCTATATATATTTAGTTGGCCAATTAATTTCTTTCTATTTTAAGTAGAGATGGGGTCTCGCTCTTGCTCAGGCTGGTTTCGAACTCCTGACCTTGAGCAATCCGCGGGCCTCAGCCTCCTGGAGTGCTAGGATTACAGGCGTGAGCCTCCGCTCCCGGCCTTATCTTTTTTATATGACTGTTATTTGTTCCCATTATATTACTTTAATAATATAAAAATCATCAAAACTTAAATCATTTTTTAAACTTGATTTTAAAACTTTCCTCCAGTGCTTTCTGAATGATGTTTCTTTCCTATCAATTGCAGATTAGATTTTAGAAACTATAAAAACTAGCATTTTCGGTCCTGCCAAAATTTAAAAACAATTAAACTGGAAAACCCAACCCAAATTTTTCACATTTTATACTGATGGATCTAATTTTATTCCTGGGATCAGAAATAGAAGTGTTTAATAAACACTTAGTGTTGATAGAATGATACAACCATTGACATTCATCTAACTTTGTCTGTTTATAAACAACACTGGTGTTATAATACAATATCTGAAAGGAATTTTACTATATCCCAAAAACAGTGGGAGCCATTAGAGAGTAATTTAAGGAGTAATGTGACCAGCTTTGTGTTTGGGGAAGATCCCTCTGGAGTAAAGATTAAAGAAGAGCCAGGAGTTGCTCAGGCGGCTATTTCAGTCATCAGGAGATCAAGATAGTCTGGAGTAGGGTAGGGGTGAGGATGGAGAAAGGGAGAGCCCACTTAAGGTTGGCCCTCTATATCTGGAGGTACCAATCTGGATTGTGGCATAGTTCTCTCCAGCAATAAACAGGAGGCGATGTGTAAGGCAGAGAAGGCAGAATGATTGATCTGCACTTGGAAGGTTGACCAGTAAGTATGACAGAATGGCAGTGAGGGATTATTAAGAGAGTGATGGGAAGACAGGAGATACCAAGTGTTCCCTACCTCTGTCTCTTTCTGTTTCTCTATCTTTGTCTCTGTCTCTCTCTTCTTCTCTCCCCTGACTTGCAGAAAGACCACGTGAGGACATTGCAAGAAGGTAGGATTGTCTGCAAGCCAAAAAGAGAGGCCCCACCAAAACCCAACCCTGCTGGCACCTTATCTTAGACTTCCAGCCTCCAAAGCTATGAGAAAACAAATATAAGCCTCCCAGTCTATGGTATCCTGTTATGGCAGTCAGAGTAGACTAAAAGAGTGGTAATGGCTGTACAACATTGTGCATGCACTAAAGCCATTGAATTGTACATTTTAAAATGTTTAAATTAGTAAATGTTATGTATATTTTACCACAATAGAAAATAATAATAAAAAACAAATAGCCCCGTGAACTAAAATAAAATCCTTAAAAGAAAAGTAGTAGAAGCATTAGACTATGAAATCTAATCTAGATTTAAAAGGAAATTAAATCCAGAAACTGATTTAAACAAAAAATGAGAACAAGATAACCACCTGAATGGCTAAAATTAAAAAGACTGGCAGTTCCCAAGTGTTGGTGCGGATGTGGCAACTGAAGCCCTGCTGATGGAAGTGAAAATTGGTAAAATCACTCTGGAAAATTATTTATCTGCCAAAGCGGGTACCTACTAAAGCTGATCAGCTGCAATCTCAGGATCTAACTGTTCCTTTCCTAGATTCCTACTCCTCCAAAAGGAAAAGCATACATTTGTCCCAAAACACATGGACAAGAATGTTCATGCATACAGCTTTATCCATAATAATAAAAAACTGAGATCAACTTGAATGTTCATCAATAGTAGCATAAATAAATTGTCATATAGTTATACATTGAAATATAGTATCTCTTGCCAAGAACATGGGTTAATCTTGCAAACATAACAAAGAATGAAAGAAGCAGACACAAAAGAGTACACACTGCAGAATTCCTTTTACAGGAAGGTCAAAAGTAAACAAAGCTAATCAATGATGTGGGAAAGCAAAATAGTGGTTATCTTTGATGAGGCCAATAATGGTTTGGTAGGGACTCAGAGGATTCTAGGAGTTGAAAATGTTTTATTTCTCAATCTGGGAGGGTTGCATGGATGTGTTCAGTGTGTGAAAAATCATCAGGCTTTACATTTATGATTTATAATTGTGAAATATGTTATATTTCAGGTTTCTTTAAGTTTCTCTTTTAAAAAGTGGAAAGTCAATGGAGATTCTTTGGATTATTGTCTTAGAATAGATTCTAGCAGAAAGTACATTTGCTGGTGCCACCGACAGGCCCCCCAGCTGCCAAAAGTTGAGTTTCTCATACATTTCAGGTCATGGCTCAATAGTCCAGGCAAGACTTCTCTTATATTTTATTTCATGTTGCTTTTATTCCCTTCATTCCCCATCTTTCTCTTTCCCAAGTTTCCATTCTACTGTATTTAAATGTATCCTTTCAATTCATTGTCCATTCTTCTATGTAGAAATATGTATATCTTAAAAATTTTATGGTGGTGTTTTGTGTATGTGCATTTAATGTACATAAATGATACTCTGCTAAAAGTCTTATTTTGTTCTTACATTGTAGACTTAAACACTGATTTTGAGATTTATTCAAGTTCTATGGGAATATATTTATTATAATTACTGCATGGCATTCTCCTGTGTGCATGCATTTAACTTATCCCTTACTTTAATAACACACATGTGAGTTACCTCCCAATTCATTCTACTTCCACCTGTGTGGGCTTCCTTATGGATCTGTGTGAGAGTTAGTTAAGCCCATTTTAAAGGCTTTTCATCTTTATCATCAGTTTTATTTCCATGCAGATTCGATCACATTCTCATCAGGCTTTATAATTCTATTCCCTTTTGCCCCAATCTGATAAGCAAAAGAAATCTCAATATAGTCTTAATTTACATTTAAAAATAACTAGTCAGATTAAACTTTTTTTCGTGTTTTTTGGCCATTTGTATTTCTTCTTAGTCAACTACTTGTTCATGTAGTTCATTTTTATTCTAGGGTTTTTTTCTTGTTGGCTTTTAAAAGATAGTCACATATTTAAAAATTTTTTCTTTTAACTTTATTATGGTGCTGCTTATGGTGATAGGGTAGTTTGTTCTGGGGTTTTTCTTGTTTATCGTTTTGTTTGGGCCATATAGCTATCTTCTTTTTGGCTTTGGCTTTGGAGGTGATGCTTAAGAAGAGCAAAGAGTTTTCTAATTTAATTATATGTTAAGAGGTAAGGGAAGTGTGGGAGAAGGGAAGTAAGGTTAAGAAGAACATTAATCCTATCAAGACATACCAGGGAAGAAAGTAACCAACCAACCACAGGGGACTGTATTGTAAAACAAATTTTTCATGTTAGGGCTTTTCCTAGAAAAACTCCAAGAATATATGATTTATTTAACTGGCTAATCTCTAATTTATAATTTTTACACTTAGTTTTAAAAAGTAATATACTATAAACAGCCTCTCCTGCTTTCTAAACTATCTATAATAATTGTGATTGATATTTCAATAAATGTGGTAATTTATTTTAATTACATAAAGCCTTAACATACATGGTTTTAAACATACATAGTATTTTCTCTCTTGAAAATTGGGATTTTGCTTGTTTGTTTTCTTTTGGCAATAGTTTATTTTGTAGAGACTGTGAAAGGCAATTTCAGTTGCTGAGGGAAGTGAGTCTTCCCTATCATGTGTGTTTTCTTTCTTCAGTGCAGTAGAAGTGAAAAAAAGAAATCTCACCACTTCATCCTTAACAAAATATTAACAAAGTGAATCTAGCAAAATATAAAAAGGCTAATATAATATATCATGGGCAACTGGATTTTATCTCAGGAATGCAAAGCTGGTTCCATTAAAAAAAAATCAATCAATAGATTTTACCACAGTAGCAGGGTAAAAGAAAAAGCCATATGGTTATTTCAACAGATAGGGAAAACTCATTTGACAAAATTCCATGCTGTTTCTTAATAAGAACTCTCAGAAAACTACAGACAGAAGAAAACATCCAGGCCCAACTAATGCCCTGCTTGTCATAAAAGACTGTGATGTGGAAAGTGAGCAAAACACAAATTTATAATGTCAAAAACTTAGTATGGCACATACATTTGTGTCTGTAAAAGATGGAGGTAAATAGTTACTGGCTGTCCCAACACCACTTATAAAGAAACCATTTTCCCCCTCATTTGTATTAAAGGCCAACTTTATCAGTCACTGAATCCTTATGTAATCTGAGGAATACTGGACCTTCCGTTTCACACTATGGTCAGTTTCAGCATACCATTGTCAGCAACCAATAAATAAACAAAAACCCAATAAATTTTCTCTTCCAAAAGCATTGAAGGGTACCGTGGGTTTTCAGAAATATTGAAAAAGCCATTATCCATCTCTGCATGCAATGAAACTTGCTTACAATTCTTTTTAATCATCTTGCCCTCAAAGTTTTATCTAAGCATTTCAAACTCTCTGCCCCAAGACTATAGGACTAAGTTGACACTCTCCTCCGTCTCATCTTAGCCACTATAGCACAGTCACTTCCTAGTCCTCTTCTGAAAGCAGGGGCTCCTGACCAGACACTGCCAACTGAAAGCAGACCCCTTTAATGTATAGCCCAGCTCTCATCTCAGTGGTGCAGTTGCCTGGAATTCAGCCTTAGGTCTGGACTTCATATCCTCTACTGCCCTTTGCACTGTCTAAGTACCACTTCTTTTATTACTGTGGTTTCATAATGCTTTGTTAACTGATAGGGCATGATCTTTTTCATTAATCTTCTTTTTAAAATATTTTCTTGGTCATTCTGGTTCCAGATAAACTTCCAAATCATTCTTTTTTCCAACCTCTCCCTTGCTTGTTTTTAATTGAGATTATAATTGGAATTGCATTAAATGTATCGGTTCTTTGGAAAAACATCTTTTTTCACAAAATTATCTTTCTATCTAGAAACATGATTCATATTCCTATTTAAAGCCTTCTTTTGCATACCTTGGCAAAATTTTGTCCTTTTCTTTGTATAGATCCTTATGCATTGTGTTAAGTTTATTTCTAGGTGTTTATACATTTGTCCTAATTTTAACTGTTTACATTTTAAACTGGTTTCTCCTGGTATATGGGAAAGCTACAGATTGATAGCATAGTAATTTTGTAATCAGATAAATTGACTAAAGATCATATATGAGTTCTAATAGATTTTAGTTTGTTCTTTTGGGTTTTCAGTTACACAATCTTATTATCTCCAAGGAAGAATAACCTCATTTTCTTTTTATTTTCTTATTTTATTGGCTAGAATTTATAAAACAGCACTGAATAATAGAAGGTACTGCGGGTATTTTTTCATGTTCTTGACCTTCAGGGTGTTTTAGTGCTTCACATTAAGTATGATACCTTGTATTGGTTATTTTCAATGTTGTGAAAGTATCCTCTTTTGGGTTGCTGAGACTTACTGTCAAGAATGGGTGTTATTTCCATCAAATTTTTTTTGGTACCTATCAAATATATTGTTTATGTCCTCTGATGTATGTATATGACTAAATGTTACTTTAACTTGAAATAAACTAGAAAAGCCTGAGCATAGAGGGTCTGTGCTACACCATTTATGCTGATGAAGCATTTGTCATAATTATTTTAAGTGTTTGAACTTTTCATTGCCATCATTAAGTCATCAATAAAATAGGGATTATGGTTAGGAAGGGCATTGCTGCTTATACGTACTGGTAATTTAGTCATTCCAATATTTATTAAGCATCTATTAAATGTAAGACAGAGAACTGTCAGATACAATACTAAGATAAAAGAGGTCTTTTGTCCTTAAATAGTTCAAAATATAGTGGAAAGTGCAGATATGTAAGCTGATAAAAACAATATTGGGCATAATTGGATTAGTACCATTTTTCTTAGTGTTGAAATGCTAGAAATATCTTAAATGATGGTGAATAGTTATTTTATATAGGGATTATAAAAGATGTGCCTTTTATCAAAATTTTGACATTCCTAAAAGCCTGAGAAATGTCTTAGTCAATGAAATTGGATGAGATAGAAGCCAATGGATCTAATTCTTCAGATTTTAGCAAAATGTCTGTCAAATAGTAGTTGTTCAACAACTTTTAATGAATGATGGAGACACTGGATGCTAAAAGCTACAGAGGCAAGCCATGTCAAAAGTCCTTAGGGGACAGTGCAGTTTCAAGGTGAATGGATCTATTAATAATAACCATGTCGCAAAAGGTAGAAGTGGGAATTAAGGTTATAGGTCCAATGCTTCAGAGCATCATGTGGACATGATCAAAGTGAAAGCAGTTTTGGAAGCTTGAGGACTGAGACTCAAAGAGTGCTACCTCTCATGTTCCAAGAGGGTTCCTTGACTAGGGTTGTCATATTTTCTTGGCTAAGTTGCAGGATGATCTTCCAGAAACGGTCAGTATAGGCTTTCCAGAAACTCTGTCTGGTGGTACAGAAATGAATGGACTTTAGAGATATGTAGACCCTATAGACTATCTAGACTACTTACTTTTCCATGAAAGAATAACCTAGGTTTCTAAGTCAAGTATTATATAGAATAGGCTCAAACATAAGGAAAGTTTATCCGTTGTTCACATAAATAGCCCCAAATAGCCCCAGCTTGTTGAAGAATTTGAAGGTGGGAGAATGAAGAGAAGCCCTGTTCGACATCGTCATTCAGTGAACCAGCTCACAGAGGTTGTGTTCAGAGGTCTGCATAGATGTTTCCTTAGCCCAGGGGATAGGAAAGAGTACAGCAGATTATACATGCGGGATTTTATGATCCAGGCCTGGAAGAGTGGAGTGCATCACTTTTCCTCATGCTTCATTGGCTGGAATGCAGTCACATAGCCACTGGGAACTATACGGGAGACTAGGAAATGAAGTCTAGCATGTGCCCAGGAAGAAGAAACCATTGTGGTGACACAGGTAACAGTCTTTGCCACAGGTCATGCCAATTTTTCAGGTTCACTAGAGGAGTTTTGTTATGGATTCCTTCTCAAAATGTCTTAAGGGCTCCTAATTTTAACTCACAGACTCACTGTCACAATCTTAGCTCTTCACTTGCAGGAATCGCCAAGGACTACTGTTTCTAACCATAAAATTACATTTGTCTCAGTGAGATTTAAGCAATTTACGTTCCTAAATCTCATTTGCAAAGTCCTCATCATGCTTCATTCCTGTCAAATTAAAGACCTTATTCCATCTCTTGCCACTTGGCATGTCACTTCATGTTCAGCGTGAAGTGCAAGGTCCACGGCATAGGGGTTAAGAGCATGGACAACTGTGTAAGGAATAGCTGGGTTCAGGTCCCAGGGCTACTAATCCATTACATGATCATGGGAAAGTTCCTTAATTAGTCTTTATCTCACCATCCCACAACCCTGACACAGGCATAATAATAGTATTTACCTACAAGATTGTGTGAGGGTTAAATGAAGTGATGCACACCGAGCACTATACTTGACATCTCTTAAGTACCTAAGTAACAAGCTGGTTAATGATCAGATGGTAATAGTATGAGTAAGTACCAAGCTGGCAATAGTAGGTGTAAAAGTTGGCCTTTCAGTATGATTAAAATATTTTATAAACTATCTTCATCTGAATCTGCTGGGAATGTTTAAGATAAACAAAAATATATTTAGGATATTGTTTGGGCTGTATCCACCGTCTACCCTTCACCCATCTATTCCACATGATAAACTTTTAGTTAAAAGCTGAAGCTAGGTGACATTCTAGCCATTGTGACTTAGGCCATGGGGACTATGTCATGCACTGTCAAGAAAGAAGATGTGGCAGCTTATCAGCCATATGGTCCACCTTCCAGCAGTGGTGAGTGTGTCAGACCAGGCCGATATCTTCTGAAATGTGTCTCATGCGAAGAAAGTAATAGTTCTTCTCTGGTCAGCATAACTGCTGAAAAGATAGTCACTTATTTTTCTAGACACTTTATTTAGAAATTTAAACCATGCCTTATTCCAAAAAGGGATTTGAAATTGCTTACATGCAAAAGTATAATGCAAGATAAAAAGAATAAGTGAAGATCTTGTGGAAAAGGGAAAATTTGAGCAGCACAAATAAGATAAAGCCAGGAATAACATTATTACACAAAGGCATATAAAAAAGTTCCATAGAAGTTGTGAAATATGGGCTAGAATTTGACTGAGCTACCTAGCATCAGACGCGAAGAGAATGAAACCTTTTCAAGAAAGTTCATGAAAATTGCAATCATTTCAGTTATAGAATTTTAAGAGAAATTTTTCCGTTGAATACCATATAACATAGTTGACAAAGCTCTCAGCAACATATATGCAGTGAAAATAAGCCCTCTGTGTGGGCAGCTAAGGGAAGTACCTGATATTTTTACACCCATTGGTTCTAATACAAAAAGGACTGAAAATGTCTCCCTTTCTTGATTAGCAAATTCTATTAGATAAGGAAAGACAGATGTTCTGAATGTCCAGAACATGTAGTTCAAAATCCATGTGGTGATTTTTAGTTCCTTTGAATTCCTGGAGTCAAATGCCTGGTGTTTCAGGAGGGCTTAGAAAAGAATTTTGTGGCAAAAAAAGCACTATCACATTGAACTCCATAAATCCTTGCTGGCTTTTTCTTCCTACCCAATACAAACTGTTCTTTTTATATCTCCTCAGGGTACTTAATGAACAATATTTTATAGTAATGATGATTTGAACAGGGTGCTTAATGACCAGTATTTTATTGTAATGATGATTTAAACAACATAGATGATTTGCTACCCACGTGCCTACTTTTCTCCTCTTCCTGTTAAGACTGGTTCTGTGAGTGTTTTCAAACAAGTAGATTGAGAAATAAAGTAGCTTAGAGGGAAAAAGTTAATAGGAACAAAAGGGACAAGGCAGCACATGTTTTTACAGTCTCTTATTTGTGTCCTGGTGCTCTTATAGACACAGAGTAGAGCAAATGCACACTTTATAGAACACAATCAGCCTGTGCAAAAGCTGTCCTGTACTGGAATTAGTTCTGGAAACAGAGGAGAGGTGTGTTTTTCATTATGCGACATTGGATTTTTGCATTCGAGAGTATAATTACCAAACCCAGCCCTGAAACCACTGCAAAAACATCACATGCTTCTTGTACACATTTTTTTCCCTTCAAACTGGCACTCAAGTGCCCACCAAGAGTCCTGGCCACAGTAGGGCTAGTTTAAAATTCTTTTCAAATACAGAAGTAACATGGCTCTCATCCACAAAATAAGTATTATCAGCATTTAAATCATATGATTATTCTTACATTACAGATAACTGGGTGCCTTTAATGTGTAATGACTGTTAGATTAAAACCTTGAGTCAGACTCTGCTTGTGTATAAAACACTCTCTAGGAGTCCCAGCCTCAGCAATGCTCCAGTATCTCTTTCAGGCCTAAAATGAACTAGTGCTACAAATCTGAATTTCGGAAGGTCAATTCAGTTTAGAGTTCAGCTTCTGGTTAATTTAAAGTTTAGAAATAGGAGGGATCAGGCCAAGATGGTAAACTAGAAGCAGCTCATGCACACTGCTCTTAAGAAGAAGATCAAAAGTTGCAAGTATATGCCCACCTATGAATGGACCTTATTGGAAAAAGCATTATGAATCATCAGAGAAGCAATGGGAAACACCCAGAGTGAAGGAGACAGGGATGGGGTGATTGACTGGGCAAAATCAGAAAGTACCTGGGGGAGGTGTCCACATATGGGGAAGGACAAGAAGAGAGAATTCTAGGGCTCCATGTTCACCCCACAGACATTGCTACTCGAGCAGCAGCAAGGGAGCCCCCACCACCATCGCAAACCTCAGGACTGATTAGGGAGCTGCCTGGAGACTGTGCAGTGACATTACACTGGAGAGCGGGTACAGCAGGGACCCAGTGGCTTCTGTTCCCAGGTCACTGTAACTCACATCATTCTGAGCTCTTGGGTCCAGAGTGCCCAGTCCACACAGGGGTCAGCTTTGCTGCAGCCACCTCCACATTGCCCCTGCCAGGCTGGGGAGGGAGCAGGGAGAACAGGTGCTTTCATGAGCCCTGTGACTGGGAGCCAAGAGCCCTCCTTCCCATGGAAGATTAAAACAGAACAGGCACCACCAACACCACCTGAGAAACCCCATGGTGATTGCCTCAGAAGGATGTGCCACAGGGAGAGAGCCCCAGCAGCCCAGTGGCCCAGCCACACCCCCAAGTCTCCTGTGCCACCACTTGGCCCCATGGATACACCCCCAAGCCTCTCATCTGCCGCCTGGTGGGAACCGCTCCTGTGATCCAACATTCTGCTATGGACCCACTAGCCACATACTGCCCTTACACCTGGACCGAGGTGGAATGAACACCTGCAGCCCTCACACCCACAACCGCCACCTACATAGCCTCACCCAGCTGCCACTGCCACTGCTGTGGGGGACCTGGGCAGTGCAATGTACCTCAATGCCAACTTCTATGAAAAAGGACTTGCCCAGCCCGCAGCCCAAGCTTCCAACAGTGGTCTGGGGAACCACCAACCACTCCGCACAAAGATCATCCAGCTCTAGCTTAGACTGTGACAATCATAGGGGGATGGAACAACACGTAACAGCTGCATTATAGACTCTCAGTGCATCTGCCCTTCTCCTGTTGGGTCAGTCTTACAAAGTAGGACACAAAAGTGCCAGGCATCTGGGAACCTCTCCTTCTTCTCACTAAGTAGGAGAGTTCCTAGCAAAGGAGAACAGGTGAGTTGTAAACCTGTCTACCCTGAGCTGAGAGAAGAGGTTTCAGATGAGAAGAAACAAGCAAAAGAATTCTGCCAATATGAAAAAACAAGCTAGTTTGACACCTCCAAAGGATAAGAATAGATCAACAGCAATGGACCCCAACAAAAGGAAATTGTCAAAATATCAGAAATGGAATTCAGAATATGATTCCTCTAACTGAATGGCAAATGGGAGACAAGTTTTCAAAATCTATGGAATACAGAAAAATCAGTGCTAAGGGGAAAATTCATAGCATTAAATGTCTACATCAAAAAGACAGAAAGATCTTTCCAAATTAAAAGACAAAAACCATACACAAAAGAGAAGAAAAAAAAAGAACTTGGAAAAAACAGGCAACAAGATGAGAAGACGAAAACAATCATATAAATTATCATATTATTTTTAAAAAGAGAAGACATTGTGTTTGTGAGAAAAAAGTACAAAGCTATTAAAAAGGAATAATTTTAAAGTAATAAAGATATGCTAACAATGATCATGTACAAACCAGAAGTAAAAACACAATACCATTAATAATTGCTCCAAAATAAATAAAGTGTGTAGAATTAACAAAACATGTATAGGACTTGTATCCTGAAAATTACATAATGTTGATGAAAGAAATCAAAAAAGACATGAATAAATGGAGAAATATACCATGTTCATGGGTTGGAAGACTTAACATAGTACAAATGCCTCTCCAAATTAATGTATAGGTTTAACAAAATTTCTATCAATATGCCATCAAAATTTTCATAGGCTAGATAAGCTTATTCTTAAATTTATTTGGAAAGGCATAGGACCTAGAATAGGTAAAACAATTTTTAAAAAGAAGAATAAAGTGAGGCCGGGCGCGGTGGCTCACGCCTGTAATCCTAGCACTCTGGGAGGCCGAGGCCAGCGGATTGCTCAAGGTCAGGAGTTCGAAACCAGCCTGAGCAAGAGCGAGACCCCGTCTCTACTAAAAATAGAAAGAAATTAATTGGCCAACTAAAAATATACAGAAAAAATTAGCTGGGCATGGTGGCTCATGCCTGTAGTCCCAGCTACTTGGGAGGCTGAGGCAGAAGGATTGCTTGAGCCCAGGAGTTTGAGGTTGCTGTGAGCTAGGCTGATGCCACGGTACTCACTCTAGCCCCGGGCAAGAGTAAGACTCTGTCTCAAAAAAAAAAAAAAAAAAAAAGAAGCACAGATAGACTTAAGGAGGTGGCATTCCAGGTGAAGGTAATTGAATACACAAAGAATCAAGGAACACCTATGGAAACCAGGAATGTTAAGAACAAAAAGGTGGTGGTAGAGAGGGGGCCAACTGTTTGCTTGTCATAGTAAATACCAGTAGCTCCAAAGAATGAAAATCTTATTTTTAGTACCTAAAACAAAACAAACAGAACAATTCAACAGGAACACAAAAGCTAACTTCTAAATAAGTAGAATAATAAAAAGAAAAATCATCCTAGTTTTACTTTTGCTTGAGAGAGTTTTTACTTTACCTGACCCGTGGGTAGTGGTTGATCTAGCATCTCAACATCCAGGTGCTTAGGAAGGTTATATAATCTGCAGAGTTCACATATCAACCACTTCAACTGCTGACGAAGCTACAAAACACATTTCAGTAAATAAGCATTATGTTAAAGAGCCCTTAGAAGACATGAATAATGCTATGACGACTGTAATCAATCCAGGAGGAAATGAAAAAGTCTGCTGCTGCTCAAATGCAGCCTACAGATAAAACAATAGTCTTTAAAATATTTTTAGGGGCTGCTAGTATAAGAAAGTTACTATGGCTTGGGGTAAAATCCCTACAACTCACACCTAGCAGAATGACAACAAAAAAACAGAGGAAGGGACTTCCAGACACTGCCCAATTTCTAGTTGCTAACTTCAGACAAGATAACATTAACGCATTAATAAGGCGATAAAACAACACAGGCAATACTGTTACACGTGGAGTACAGAATTACATATTCCAGTCACATCATTTAAAAGTACAGAGGCAAATGTGATCTAATAGACAGAGCCTGGGAAGGGAATCTAGATGACCTTGGATATGGTATCTAACTCCCTAAGTTTGAGTCTGCCCATCTGTAAAACACAGAAATTAAAACTTTTCCAGAATGGTAAAGATTAAATGACACCTGTGAAAACATTTGACAATTAGTAGGCTCTTAAGTATCTTAAGATCTTAAGTATCTTAAAAAAATAAATAACTCACTAGGACAACTGCAAAGAATAACTATAAATTTCTATTTTTAAACCCAGATTATTCTGTAAGCATATACTTTAACCAAGTAAGCAAAGTAAATTATGTGCACAAACATGTTTTCCATCGTTTAAATTTTTTTTCAATGTATAAGTTTACCAATTACGGTTTAAGAAGAATGGTCAATACTTAGTAGACTCAAATGGGATCTAACAAGACAACTTATTTCACTTGGTCAGGAATGGTTTCCTGGGTGTCTCTGGCCATAAAACGGACGAAGAAAAGGAACTAGGTTTATGAAGGACTAAGAAAGAAGACACAGGATTAGAGGTTAACAAAGCAAAGAAGAGGCTTTCCAAAGTGGACAAAGGAGCAAGCGGAAATGAGGAAGGCTCAACAGTAAATCAGTATCAAACAAAAATCCTCATCCTTAAAAGGAAGCAAAGCCCCACTGTGGATTTGTTATCCACCCAATGATCTCTGTTTTGTGCTAAGGACATAATGAAGATGAGGCAGGGTGATCTGGACACTCCAACTCCCGGCACAGGAGGATCTACAGGAGTGCTGCGGGAGAGGCAGCAGTGTGGTGGGGTTGTACCAAACAAGAAAAATAGGGTAGCACATCTTCTAGGAATTTCAATTTTATATTCTTGCCAAAAAAAAAAAAAAAAAGTGTTTGAGGGATGGGGGGAAGAAACTAAGATCACAAGGAAGAACTCAAGAAATATTCAGAAGGTGGACAGATAGGTCCTAGAAACGTACTAGATAGTTTAGGGGTCGGGAACAGCGGTGTAAAAAGAACTATGTGATAGCTCCCACATTCAGGCATGAGTGACTAGTTTCATTATTGCATTTTGTCCCACGGTCCCAAAGAGAATTACTAAGAGAAGACATGATGGGGGTGGTGGAGGGCTAGGAGGCAGACGAGTGTAAATTTAAATGTCACTATTTGGAAACCCATCGCACAACAGGTGATATTCCCTTAACAGATACACGGGTTTGAAACTCCGAAGATAAATTTTAGCTAGAGACACAGATTTAGGAATCCCTGGATTATAGGTCATGACGTAAGTAATGGGAATGGAAGAGATTACTCAGAGAAAGCAGAGTGAGAAGAGGAAGTCCAAGGAAGAGATCAGATGAACCAAGGCAGGGTGAGAAGATAAAAACAGTAGGCAGTGATCTGACATAAGTCCCATTAGATTATCAGTTCCCAGAGGACAGGAACATGACTTATTTGTCTTTTATATCCACCACTTATCACAGAGTCTCGCACAGAAGCCAATCAATTTTTTAAAAACTATTTTTCTGTATTCTACTATTAACAGTTTCCTATATCCACCTATCCAGGAGGGTGGGGGGGAGAGTAAGAATATGACATAGATTTTTTTTTTTTTACAACATTGTATACAAAAGGGGCCAGATTACACAATATATTCTATGCCATAATTTTTATTTAACCAACTCTTTACTGGTGAACATTAAATAATAAATGTTTGTTGAAATATGTCAACTAGGGAACAATCAACAGTATGAAAATGCTGTAGAGGGGTCAATTTGGCGACTAAAAAAGGAGCCACTGGATTTGGCAACTAGGAGATAAATTTAGTACAACAATGAAGGCAGAATCCAGATTATAATAAGTGAATTAAGGATGAAGGAATATAGTTTATTTTATCAAGAAACTAGACTATGAGAAACTGGCAGAGGCTGTAAGATAAAGTGGAAAGTGAATTGTTCATGTAAATACTTTTTATAAAATTAGGCCCAATTTTATATCCCATTGCATTTAACTTTAGGAGCATTTTTATGTAATATTTTAGACACTGCAAAATAACTTGACTCATTTCTGCCATTATAAAACTGGTATCTTCAGAGGCAACCTCCTAGAAGGACATGGCAGCAACAGGGCTAGTGTATCATTCTCTTTCATCATCCTCCTGCTGGAAAAGTGAACACATGTCTGTCTAGCTTTTAATTTTTACCTCTTACCTTCATCACTCTCCATACCAGCCTTAACTCTTAAAATATCTTCAAACTGATGTTCTTCTGTCCTTAAATAATCTATAACTTATTTTGACAAAAATCTGAGTTAAATGGCCAGTGCTCCCAAAACTATTTATGGAATAATCTATCCATTCCTTACTGAATTAAAATACCACCTTTACTTTATTCTAAATTCTCATTTGCGTGACTCTGGCTCTAAACTTCCCTTGCCTTTATCTGTCTGGTATAGGGCCAATACACAGTATCTTATTTAACATCTAGTTGGGCAAGTCTCTTGTTACCTTTTTATAACTTTATTTTTTATTATTTACTCTTCTAAACAAATTTTAGAGTCATTTGTTAAGTTCCAAAAATATATTTGCTGGGATTTATACTAGAATGGCATTTTACTTATAAATTAATATGAAGACATGAATATAACTGACATATTTAATATCGAGTCTGCCCATCTAGGAACATAATATTCAAGTCTTTCATTCCACTCAGCAAAATTTTGGAGTTTTCTTGATACAAGCCCTGTACATATAAGTTTATTCCTCGGTATTTAATTTTTATTGTAATTGTCAATAAAATACTTTATCACTATATCTTCTGATTATAGCTGAAATTTGGAATAGCTATTGATTTTTATATAATAGAACTTTTTTTTTTGAGACAGAGTCTCTCTGTGTTGCCTGGGCTAGAGTGCCGTGGCGTCAGCCTAGCTCACAGCAACCTCAAACTCCTGGGCTCAAGCGATCCTCCTGCCTCAGCCTCCCGAGTAGCTGGAACTACAGGCATGCGCCACCATGCCCGGCTAATTTTTTCTATATATTTTCAGTTGGCCAATTAATTTCTTTCTTTCTATTCT
>CAUYRT010008468.1:0-41629 GCA_963574885.1 Lepilemur ruficaudatus | reverse complement strand
TTTATACATTTTTTTTAATTGGCCGATTAATTTGTTTCTACTTTTAGTTGAGACGGGGTCTCGCTCTTGTTCAGGCTGGTTTCGAATTCCTGACCTTGAACTATCCACCCGCCTCAGCCTCCCAGAGTGCTAGGATTACAGGCGTGAGCCACCGCGCCCGGCCTGGATTTAAATTTTTAAATAGCAATACAGCCTTATTATCAAAACTCCAAACAATTCAGAAGTATAAATATTCACATTCTGTTACAGATCCAAATATTAGCATCTTCTGATAATTATCAACTTTGTTAAAATCAGGGGAAAGTACAGTAGAAAAAGTTATTCCATATTCAATTCTCTTTCAATCCTCTGACTACTTCAGGGAAAGGGTTTCAGTTTGGTGCTAATCTAACACTCGATAATGTCTCTTTCTAGCAAAGAGAGAACAGTCCTCAATAGCAGTTTTCCAATGGCAACACTATTTAGCTGGAATTTATAAATATTAGTGCTTTCTATTTCTGGTGACACTGATTTTCTATTTAAGATAGTGATATAAAATTTCCTTTCAAAATACATTAAAGTAAAAATGGTAGGATTATTTATATATACCTATATGAATTTTTATATATTAAGTAATAATTATATGGGCACTATATGGGAAAAATGGTGACCACAGTAAAGAAATAATTAAAAACTGGGAATCTACATTAAATACGGATTTTGGATCACCAGTATTTTAAAATGGACTATTCACCAAAGAAGTCAAAATTATATAGATAAGAGAACAACAGAACCAAACTGACCTATGTTAAGAGTTATAAATGTAAATCAGGCCTGGGTAGTTTATTTTCTTAAAGATAATATTGAGTGTCTAACAGCTTTTCTAATATTGAATCCATAACAACACAAAATTTAAATTAGGTTTCAAAAGAAAATTTTCCACAGATATAAATGACTTATTATCTAAATCAATTTAACCATTTTCTTTAGTCATGCTGATTTATTTGGTCTGGAGTAGAGCAAAAGCATTTTTTTTTTAAGTTCTCTATGGGATAACCATTGCCTAGTGAGGATTATAGTCTCATGCATTTATTTTCATAATGTGTTCCAGATGCTGACAGTTTAGGAACTGATTTGTTATTAAATCTATTACTTGCTCTGGAACTTGCTTTTTAGAAAAAGATTAAGATTTTAATTAGCTTTTTGGGTCATTTGCTTCTCTCCCATAAAGATGGAGCAAGACAGACAGCACAGCCATTTAAAAGGAGTAACAGTGCCACCTTTCAGAAAAATTAAAATTAAAGTCTGTCTCCAGGCCAATTTGTTTTTCTCCAGAATAATCACTTTATTCTTGCTACATGTGTTCTTGAACTTAAATACTGTCTGTATAACTATCATATTGTTGGCAGGCCAACTTCTTTATAAATTTATACTCACTATTCTATTCTCTGAGCTAGACACCATCCTAAGTGCTTTTCATGAATTACACATTGGAGTTTTACACTTTGAGGGGAGGCATTTTACTATCCCTGTTCTTTTATTTGTTTGATTGGTTTTATGAGACAGAGTCTTGCTCTGTCACCCAAGCTGGAGTATAGCGGCATGATCATAGCTCACTGCTGCCTCAAAAGCCTGGCTGCAAGCAATCCTCCCACCTTAGCCTCCCAAGTAGCTGTAACTACTTGCATACCAACACACCAACACACCTGGCTAATTTTTTTATTTTCTTTGTAGAAACAAGATCTTGCTATGTTGTCCAGGTAGGTCTCAAACTCCTGGGCTGAAGTGATCCTCCCACCTTGGCCTCCCAAAGTGCTGGGATTACAGCCGTGAGCCTATGTTTCTAAATAAAATTTCCATGAAGCCTTTCCCATAATAATATTTCTTATTCTGAAGAGCTCAGTATTAATACATAGGTTGAAATTCATATATATCATTGGCAAGAAAACAGGATAACAAAAATATTACCAGTCATTAAATTTGTTAGGTTGAATGTTATAAGAATTTGTCAATAGAATGATTATAACAGCTTTTCAGAGGCTGCAATCCTTGCCTCCAGAGATTGCAGACTGTACCATATGCTTTTAACATGGCACAGTGAATAAAACAACAACACCCTTTAGACTTGGAGAATATGGGCTTTTCTGCATTTTTTTCCCCATGCTCCAAACAAACGGTGGTCTGTCCTCTGTCTTTGGCTTTCTTTTCTGTTATGGGAATCTGTTGGTCTCAGTGTCCTCCACTGCCTGAAACTGTTACCCCTCCTCAGGTTCCTTCTTTTTCCCTTCCTCCACCCTTATTTTTCCTGTTATTCCTTCCACTCCTTCAGTGAAGTAGCTGATCTTTTCTTTCAACTAATCTTATTATTGCTTTCCTTCTATATGCTGAACAAACTCCTATATATTATAGAATGTTACAGTCACTGGCTTTTTTCAACTGTGTTGTTTCTGGCTGTTCTGGGAATATATATATATATATTTTTCCTAAACTTCAAGGGATCTCATTTAGTTTTTATTGACTTCTAGGTCTGAAACTATCTGAAATTATCCTAGAAGCCTGTGTTTTCAGGAAGATAAATTCCTAGATAAAGTTTCACCCATGATGAGAAATTTCATCACTTGCTGAGTCAACAATTCCTAAAAAGGCTATGGAGCACTTACTTTAATATGAGAATTCTATTTTTGAAAATGTTATGATTTCCTCTGAGTTGAATGAATAGTTTCTGTTTTCTAAAAATATGGGTCAGAATTCACCTTTTTCTCTACTGATGGTACCATTTCATTTTATGCCTTATATATATGCATGTGGAAAGTATTAATGATCTTAAATAAGTAACAGTTATATCAATTTTTATATTTCGTTAGTCTGAAATGCTGGTTTTGGAAAAATAGAAAGCAACATGGAGTAATGGAAAACATTTTATCAAGGCAAGAAACAGGAGACCTGAGCTCTATCAGGTAATAAATTAATACAGCTTTGAGCAATTATAAAATCTAAAAGACCTCCTTCAGAAGCTCCATTTGTAAATCTAAAGAAGAAAGGTGATTTAAAGTACTTTCTAGTTCTAAAGTTACATGATAACTAAATAGTAAAATCTGTAAAATAATAATAGCTGCTCCCTCATAGTTCTCACAAAGACACACATGTATACTATTAATACAAATGATGATAAACAGAAACGATTATACCATTCCTCCCTATTCAGATGTTTATAGGAGATTCCATATAGAAGAAAAAGGCCTGGCACATTAAGGAGGGAAAAGACTGGTAAGATCCCATGAGCAGAGAAACAATCAAATATTCAGACTCAAGTGAATCATAGCAAATCTGGGGTAAACCACTTCTGCGAAGGGATGGCTTATTTTTCCTGCTCCCTTGGTTTCTGATCTTTTCATTTAGGCATGCCACCATCTGAAACATACAATCTGCCCTCACTGACAATAAGTAATGCACATGAGCAAACACGTTACTTTGTGAAAAGAAAACACTGACTAAAGCTAAGGAATGTTTTAGGCAGATAAAGCTCAGAGTAAGATCAAATTATCCAACATGTTAAAACTAATTTTTTTTTTAAACAAGGCATTTGCTAAAGTTGCCACATATACTTAATGGAGAAATTTAAATTATTAATTAATTACTGCTGCTGCTGGTGCTGCTGCTGCTATAACCACTGCCACTACTAGCACCACTACTATCTTCAACCTTATATAGGGTTCCTAATTGCCAGGAACTGGGCTAAAGTGCTTGCATAGATTAGCTCATTTAATTCTCATAACAGTCTTATAGAAATAATTTTTTGAAATAATTATTAATCTCATTGTTCAGATGTGAAAACTGAGGTAGAGAACCCAAGGTCATACAGCAAGTGGCAGGGCCGGGACTCTATCACAGAGAGTCTAAGCTTACTACGATTATCTTACACCAGTTTCTCATAACAATAGCTAATACTTACTATGCCCCAGACACTGTTTTAAGACACTTAACACGTATCAAACTCATTTAATCCTCATAATAGCCTATGAGGGAGGTTATTATTATTATTTTTATTTTACAGATGGGGAAAACAAGGCCCAGAATGTCACTTTTAAAAAAGGTTATTTGCATTTAAAAGGAAGTTACTTTTTATTTAGTAAAGAACACTTTTCTAATTAGTACATATATTCAGAAAGGACTGCCCTTACTCCACTTAAATTTTTTTGCCATCTTATTAGTAAGTTGCCATAGTTTTTTGCCTCCTTCCCCTCCATATGAACTTCCCAGGTTATTGTTATTCTTATAACAACAAATTAGCTTTCATTTTTAAGTATATTTTGACCGACATTTGACCAACACATACTAGACAATAACACCAGAGTGGGGAAAGGAATACGTAGATTCTCCCCTGTACATCTCTCCCTTACTACTCTCCTCAAATTCCTTTAATGCACAAAAGGATATGGCAGATAACAACAAACTAGGTTCATGTTCTTGTGAGTGCATTTCTGTCTGTTTATAGGGGACACGCTGCTAAGAGCAAGACCTCTGTCATGTTCCTAAAGAAAACAAAAACTAATACATTCAAGACAAAACTAGGTTATTCTTTGAGTCTACACTTAGTAAGACATTAATAACCATTCATTCTAAGGCTAAACTAAGAATATAAAGACCAAAAAGTGTTTCAAAATAAAGACTGAAGCTTTACCCCCACCTTTTCTTATTTCTTTACTTATACTCATCATCATCATCTACAAGGTTCTTTGTCATTTGCCTTTTATACCAAAGTCCATATTTCCCAGTTATTAATACAGTGGCATGAGACTTTGAGTAACTTGGTTTTCATTTTTTTTTTAAAGGAAACTCACAATATTCTTACTGCATTCATAAGTTACCTCTTGGTAAATGCCGAGGAAACATTCTGAGACTCATACCCATATTCACCCAGATGTTAGACTTCTGTGTCACTTAGACTTGCTGTGTCACAGCAAGCATGTGCCATTATACCTATTAATTTTTAAATTTTTTGTACAGACAGGGTCTCAGTTTGTTGTCCAGAATGGTCTCGAACTCCTGACCTCAAGTGATGATCTCGCCTTGGCCTCCTAAAGTACTGGGATTACGGGTGTGATCTACCGTGCCTGGCCAATATAGTAGCCCCACATTTAAAATAACCCATACACCCATTAACAATAGCATGTGAAAACATACTACTAAACTCTGCAAAAGGTAAAAAGAACGAGGAAGAATGGTAACGTAGAAAATGTAAACAGTATCTACCAATATTCTAATAACAAGCAGTGACAGAAAAGAATATACAAAAATATGAATGAAATTATTAGAATTTTTACTGGTGATCATTTGGCAAATAAAAATGAGTCTATATATCAACTCGCTCTCCAAGAATGTAGACATTTAATTCCTGGCATTATTCTTTTCAGTTTTTAATTGTGAAAAAAAATTCTATGTTTTAAATAAGATTCTAGAATCTTCCAGAATGAGCATTTCTTCTTAAACTTTTTATTTGAACAATGGAAGATTACCTTTTAGAAATTCTAAGTTCTAATGTTAGTTCTGAAATTAACTTAGTTGTATAGCAAACTTGTACTTCTTACCCAAGAGTCTTCAACTTTTTGATGGAAAGGGTAAACTAATGAAGGACAATGTAAATGATGTAGTTGAGAGAACACAAACTTTAAAGTCAGTCCTTAGGTTTGATCCTAAGTCTTCCACCCTGATCAAGATATTCAGGTTACTTTTTCTCTCAGCACCAGGTTCCTCATAGGTAAAATGGATATAACATTACCTTCCTCAAAGGGAGAAGGTATTGTGAGAATTAAATGAGAGGTGAGGTGCATGACATACACAGGCACCCCTGTGCCAAATATTATTTTTCTCCAGAGTTGCAAGGGAAGAAATTTATGTGGAAGTGTAAGCACAGAGCCGAACCCATAGCAAGTATCATACAAATATTCATTTCCTTTCCTTTCAAATATTTATCTAAGTTGGAGCATTTTATTACTGGACAGTAGTCACACAAAGTCTAATGGAGTTGAAAATCCTATGAAAAATATAAATAAACAGGAATCTAACTCACATATTTGACATAGTCTTTCCATTGTTGCCACCACTGCATGGAGATGATAAACCAATTGTGTCCTGGTTGCAGACCATACCTGCTCTCTCGTTCTAACCATCCTCTGCACATACAAAAGAAATTCAGTACATCAAATGAAGTTGTGTGGAAACATATAACAACACCCACAAATTATCATTATAAGTTTTACAAAGAAAAAACATGAAACAAACAGATGTACTCAGGAGAGACTGCCACAATTTAAATTAGTGAAATATTATTTCCATTGATAAGCTAATTAAGAGTCATGAAACACTATTAAGCACTATATTCATATTTTTAAAAACAGCTTTACTGAGGAATTATTTACATCACATAAAACTTACCTGTTTTAAATGTAGAACAACGATTTTGGTGAATTTACAGTTGTGTGCAACCACACTCACAATCCAATTTTAGAATACTTAGAACATTTCAGTTAGTGCAAAAAGATCATCACCTGTGCCCATTTTTAGTCAATCCCTATTACTACCCTCAGCAATAGCAAACCACTAATCTATTTTCTGTCTCTTATAGATTTGCCTTTTCTGAATTATTCATGTAAATGGGATGATACAGCCCATGGCTTTTTACATCTGGCTTCTTTTATTTCACATAATGTTTTTGAGGTTCATCTATTTTAGCAGATATCAGTTGTTTGTTCTTTATTCCTCAACAGTCTTCTATTGTATGTATATACCACATTTTGTTTATCTATCCAACAGGTAAAGAACATTTGGAACTGGCAAACCAATATCCAAAGTGGCTGCACCATTTAATATTCCTATTGGCAATGTAGGAAGGTTCTAGTTTCCTCACATTCCTGCCAATACTTGTTGCTGTCAGTGTTTTCTGCCATTCTAGTGGGTATGAAGTGATGTGGCAGTGTGATTTTTAAAAAAATATTCTTAAGGTAAAAATCACATAAAATTAAATTAATGATGTTAATACATACAAGCATATAATTCAGTGACATTTAGTACATTCAAAATGTTGTGCAACCACAACCTTTTATTAAGTTCCAAAACATTTTCATATACCTCAATTGAACAGTCATCCACTAAGCAGTTATTCCCCATCCGCATTACCCATTCCTCCCCACCCTTGACAACTACCAATGTGCTTTCTGTATCAATTTACCTATTCTAGATGTTTTATATAAATGGAATAATTTACTATGTCACCTTTTATGTCTGGCTTCTTTCCCTTAGCATATTTGTGAGGTTAATCCATGTTATATATATTATTTAATAGTACTTCATTCCATTTTATGGCAGAATAATATTCCATGGTATATGTATACCATGTCTTGTTTATCCATTCATCCACTGATAGATGTATAGACTATTTCCACCTTTTGGATACTGTGAATAGTGGTGCTGTGAACATTGTGTTCAAGTATTGGTTTGAGTGACTGTTTTCAATTCTCTTGGGTATATAGCTGGGTTATATGGTAACTCAATGTTGAGGAACTATCAAACTGTTTTACACAATGGCTGTACCATTTTACTTTTCCACCAGCAATATATGAGGGTCCCAATTTTTCCATATCCTCACCAAAACCTTCTATTTTTACAATTATAACAATCCTACTGGGCCAGAAGTAGAATTTCATTGTGGTTTTAATTTGCATTTCCCTACTGTCTACGTTGAGCATCTCTGCATGTACCTGATGACCATTTGATCATCTCTGGAGAAATGTGTATTTGAGTCCATTTTTAGTTACCTATTTTTCAATGGGGTTGTTTGCTTTTTGTTATTATATTCTTTTTTTTTTTTTTTTTGAGACAGACTCTCACTCTGTTGCCTGGGCTACAGTGCTGTGGCGTCAGCCTAGCTCACAGCAACCTCAAACTCCTGGGCTCAAGCAATCCTTCTGCCTCAGCCTCCCGAGTAGCTGGGACTACAGGCATGCACCACCATGCCCGGCTAATTTTTTCTATATATTTATAGTTGTCCAATTAATTTCTTTCTATTTTTAGTAGAGATGGGGTCTCGCTCTTGCTCAGGCTGGTGTTATCATATTCTTAATATATTCTGGTTACTAGAACTTTATCAGATACATGATTTGCAAATATTGTCTCCCATTATATAAGTTATCTTTTTAGTTGTTTGATAATACCCTCTGATGTATAAAAGTTTTTAATTTTGATGCAATCCAATTTATTTTTTCTTTGGTTGCTCATGCTTTTAGTGCCACATCTAAGAATCCATTGCAAAATCCAAATAATTTTTGAAGGAAGAGTTTTGTATTATTATACAATCTGTATTATTTTTATAAGATCTGGAGTGGAAACAGAAGTAGGGAATAAAGCAGTAGTTCAGAATATTCCCATTTTGTAAAAATTTTACATGCATCATTGTAAGCATATATTTAAGTGGATATGTGAATATTAAAAATGTCAACAGCAATTATCTGTAAACACAGAGATTATGGACATTTTTGTTTAGCACTATTTTCTAATTTTGCTACAATAAACATGAAATTTTTTGTACTAAAGAAAACTGGCTATCTTTTTATCTTATATCTTTTTTCTTTCAAAAAATTAAATTTATAATTCAGGGCAATTTTATTGTTAAATAGGATTTGACTTCTAAATTAGTCCTGTCCCTTGTCTAGGAAGGTACTTTAATAAAAATTTATCACTATGTATCCATTTTTGAAAAACAGAGTCTTAAGTGATGATTATATTAACATGGGACATGCTGTTACTTAATAACCAATATATTTTACGTGTTTGAAATTTCAACTACGTAATGAAAAATACCCAGACTGAAACTACACATTTACCTAATAATTTGTCCTTCTTCTTCTGGAGTAGCTGGTCTTAATCCCAGAACTATATGACACACCTAAGGGGGAAAAAACAATAGTAAATCAAACTTTATTAACTGTACAATATTTCACATTCTCTGCATGAGATCCACTTTCTAGACAGGAATCTGAATTAGCAATTGCATTCAACTGATGAATTACCAATGATTCATCTGAGCAATTTTTAACTCTAGCTGTGTGGTTTTTGTTTTTATTTTTATTATTATTATTATTTTTTGCAACAGTGTCTCACTCTGTCGCCCCAGGTAGAGTACAGTGGCATCATCATGGCTCACTGCAACCTCAAACTCCTGGGCTCAAGTGATCCTCCTGCCTTAGCCTCCCAAGTAGCAAGGGACTACAAGTGCACCACAATGCCCAGCTAATTTTTCTATTTTCAGTACAGATTGGGGCAGTGGGGTGCAGGGCGGGGGAGATGTTCACTGTTCCTCCAGCTGGTCTCGAACTCCTGACCTCAAGCAATCCTCCCACCTCAGCCTCCCAAAGTGCTGAGATTACAGGAGTGAGCCACCATGCCCAGTCCATTAATACTATATATTTTAATATAATGTTCTCATAAAAGAATATTTTCATTGTTGTAAAGTATACAACTGGATGCATGTTCCACAATTTATTTATCCAACTACTACTGACAGGTATTCAGGTCATTTTCTAGTTTTGGTTATAAGATTGCTTATAAGACCATACTTGTATGTGTTTTGCTGCTCAGATGTACACGTTTCTGTAGGGTATACACATAGAGTATATGTGACTTGCTGGATCACAGGGTATACATATGTCTAACTTTCATAAATATTGCCAAACAATTTCCAAAGTGGTTATACCAATTTACATTCCCACAAGCAATGTGTGAGAGGTTCCAATTGCTTGTTATCCTTAACAACATTTCATATCACTTAAAAACTAACCATCTGGTGGTTACTTTGAATAGTAGTATTCCAAGTATGGTTTTGATATATATTTCCATGATAAATAAAGAGACTAGTCTCTTTTCATAAATGTATTAGTATTTGGATATTCCCTTTTTTATAGTACTTGTTTAGGTTTTTTGCACATTTTTATATTGGGATTCTGTATTTTTCTTACTGATTTTTGTTCTTTGTATGCCCTAGATACAAGCCTTTTATTGCATACAGGAAGTGCAAATATTTTCTCCTACTTTGTGGCATATCTTAACAGTATCTCTTTATAAAAATTTATAAATTTTATTGAAGTCCAAATTATTTTTTTTCTTTATGGTTAGTGTTCTATATTCCCTGTTTAAGAACTCTTTGCCACCTCAAAATCATTAAAATATTCTCTTACATTTTTATTAGAAGTTTTTTTTCCCATGCCTTCACATTTAGGTCTGTATCCTACATGTAATTAATTTATGTGTGGTATAAAGTAGGAACACTGATGCATATTTTTCTCCGTTTGGCTACCAACTGACCCAGCACCATTTAATTAAAAGATCATTCTTTCCCTTCTTCACAGCCCTGCAATCTTTGTTATAAATCAAGTGACCACATATGTGTAGGTCTTACGGACTCAAGATTGTTCCCCTCATCTATTTGTCCAATTTCATGCAAATATCACATTGTCTTAATTACTGTTGTTTTATATGTCCTAATATCTGGTAATATAAGCCCTCTAACTTTGTTCTTCAATATTATCTTGGCTATTCTTGGACCTTTGCACTCTATGTATTTAGAATTATCCTGTAAGTTTCCAGAAACAACAATGACAATAATAAACCTTTCGAATTATGATAGCACCAAATCTATAAATAAAGAGGAATTAACATCTTTACAATATTGAGCCTTTCAATCTATAAATATGGATTGATTATTCCCTCTGTATTGGTTTTCTATTTCTATTGCTGCTGTAACAAATGACCACAAAAACAACACAATCTCTCTCTCTTTCTCTCTCCCCCCGGCCCCTCTTCTCCCACCGCAGTTCTTCACTTTTAAAGATGCATGTGATCGCACTGGGACAACCTGAATAATCCAGGCTACTCTCTCCACCCCTAATTCTTTTTTTTGAGTCAGAGTCTACTCTGTTGCCCGGGCTAGAGTGCCGTGGCATCAGCCTAGCTTAGAGCAACCTCAAACTCCTGGACTCAAGTGATCCTCCTGTCTTAGCCTTCCTCGTAGCTGGGACTACAGGCATGCGCCACCATGCCCGACTAACTTTTCTATTTTTAGTAGAGACAGGGTCTCGCTCTTGCTCGGGCTGTTCTTGAACTGCTGAGCTCAAGTGATCCTCCTGCCTCGGCCTCCCAGAGTGCTAGGATTACAGGCGCGAGCTACCACACCTGGCCACATCTCTGAATTCTATTTTTTTTTTTTTAATGTCAGCAAATTATGAGAGTACAAACATTATGGTTACATTTTATATCCTTGCCTCTCCCTAGCAAGGGTTAGAGGTATGCCCTTCCCCTCTACAGTGCTCACTGTGTCCCTCAGTTTTAAGTCTACCCCCCTAACCCCCTAATCCCTGGAGAACACTACCACCATGTGAGCACCATAGTGTTAATCAGTACCAATTTGACGGTTGAGTACATGTGGAGCCCATTCTTCCCATCTTGTGTCACCTCACTTCAGATAATGGGCTCAAGCTCAATCCAGGAAAATATAAGCTGGGCTAGATCACTGTCATTTCTTATAATTGAGTAATATTCCATTGTATACATATACCAAATTTTTATCCACTCATGAATTGACGGGCACTTGTGTTGCTTCCACATCCTTGCAATAGTGAATTGTGCTGCCATAAACATTCGGGTGCAGATGTCTTTATTATAGAATGTATTTTGTTCTTTTGGGTAGATGCCTAATAATGCTATTGCTGGATTGAATGGTATTTCTATTTTTAGCTCTTTGAGGAATCTCCAAATTCTTTTCCACAGAGGTTGCACTGATTTGCAGTCCCATCAGCAGTGTAAGAGTGTTCTTGTCTCTCCACATCCTCGCCAGCATTTGTTGTTTTGGGATTTTTTGATAGAGGCCAATGTCACTGGGGTTAGGTGATATCTCACTGTGGTTTTGATTTGCATATCTCTAATGATTGGAGATGTTGAGCCTTTTTTTACATGTTTGCTGGCCATTATTCTTAACCTGATACATCTGCAAAGTCTCTTTTTACAAGTAAGGTAATATATTCACAGGTTCCAGGAATTAAGAGTACAGATATGGGGAGGAGGGCAGCATTATTCTGTCTACCATACTCTTTAGAATTTTATATGTTTTTACAAATGTACAAAAGAGAGGACTCTGATTATGTTTAGCATGCTTCTTGGCAAAAAAAGGAGTGGAAATAAAGATAGTACCTCACTATATGAGGTGCCTTCAAACCAGGCAAAAAAAAAAAAAAAAAGGATACTATCTCAAGAATGGTTTCCAGAATGATTCTATTGACACTTACACACATTAGGTTTTAAATACCCCATACACTGAGCCAAGTGTGAGATCTTGGCAAATAAAATAAGAGTATAATTCAATATTGTATCACCATATTTACCAGCTAACTCTACTAATTTTAAGATAAAGATAGAAAATAAAACAATTTAGCATAACTGCCTACTTACTCATATATTAATTGAAAATATAATTATGGCAGCATATCTGAATTATGTAATAAAGCAAGTACAGTAAAATGTAATGATAAAATTTAGGTGATAGGTAGATAGTATTCACTGAAAAAAATCTTTCAGCTTTTCATAATAAAATGTTGGGAATAAACATATAAGCAAATCTCAAGTATGCATTTATGTGTAAGTTAGAGTCATAAAAAAAATAGTGCCATTCCGGCCGGGCGCAGTGGCTCACGCCTGTAATCCAAGCACTCTGGAAGGCCGAGGCGGGCGGATTGCTCAAGGTCAGGAGTTCGAAACCAGCCTGAGCAAGAGCGAGACCCCGTCTCCACTAATAATAGAAGCAAATTAATTGGCCAACTAAATATATATAGAAAAAAAAAAATTAGCCGGGCATGGTGGCGCATGCCTGTAGTCCCAGCTACTTGGGAGGCTGAGGCAGAAGGATCGCTTGAGCCCGGGAGTTTGAGGGTGCTGTGAGCTAGGCTGACACCACGGCACTCACTCTAGCCCTGGCAACGGAGTGAGACTCTATCTCAAAAAAAAAAAAAAAAAAAAAAATAGCGCCATTCCAAGTCCCTGATAAGAATGACAAAATAGAAAAGGCAATACCAAAAGTCAAATGTTATAGTATGTGAGAACTACAAGATGACTCAGACATAAACTTAAGTGATCAAAATGTTCATATATTGAATATGAGATAAAGCAGTTTTAAAAGTAACAACAGTTAAAGAGCTTATAAAACCTACTACTGAAGATACTATTTTAAAGGTGATGAAAACAGTTGACCAATTTTCATGTTACCAAGCAAGTCAGTTCTGTTTATAGTGATGATGTGTATTATTTTCATATATATTTTATAAAGCTATCAACTTGAATCCCTGCTGAAAATTATAACTGATAGTAAGACAATTGATTTAAATGGATATTACAGGCTTATCATATAGTATATATTTTAAATAAAAATTAGTCATTAGCTCTAAGGAAGAGACCAACTTTCATTTATTCCAACATAATGGTGTCACAGACAAGTTATTCGTTATTTAAAATGGAAGATCATGAATGGTATGGTATGATATAAACTATATACCAATGGTTTGGTATGATGTATTTCTGTCTCAAGGGTTAATTATATGATTATATATGATATAAACATACCAAACCATGCTAACCTTCACAGGGGTACTTCTACAAGGAAAGGAAAATAAAATAAGAAACTAAAATAATCACTATAATTCTATTAAATTAACTTAAATACTTATTAAGAACTATGAAAAATGGGAAAATGTAAATATCTTTAAAAATCAGAGTAAGAGAACTAGTTTATCTAGGAAAATATTTGAAATCTGGCAAGCTCTATGATTTAATGTTCACTCCTGTAAGCTTTCCTTCCTTCTCAATCTTTCTTGGACCTTCTAAAGAATAAAATTCAAGAAACAGCCTTATAGCTAAGATGATCTCCTAACTGGAGAGACTGAATGAGAAATTTACAGTTACCTCCTTATGATCCATCTTTCTAGTCACACTTCCTTCTTTTTTCTTTTTTTTTTGAGACAGAGTCTCACTCTGTTGCCCAGGCTAGAGTGCCGTGGCATCAGCCTAGCTCACAGCAACCTCAAACTCCTGGGCTCAGGCGATCCTCCTGCCTCAGCCCCCTAGGTAGCTGGGACTACAGGCATGTGCCACCATGCCCCGCTAATTTTTTCTATATATTTTTAGTTGGCCAATTAATTTCTTTCTATTTTAGTAGAGACAGGGTCTCACTCTTGCTCAGGCAGGTTTTGAACTCCTGACCTTGAACTATCCTCCCACCTCGGCCTCCCAGAGTGCTATGATTATAGGAGTGAGCCACCGCGCCTGGCTGTAGTTCTTTTTATAACATATAGTTTTGCAGGTTAGACACAACTTTAGCTTTTATATGATGGAAAGGATGCAAAACTACTGGTACTATTACCCTCTATACCTGTCATTAACCTTAAACATACCTGGAAAAGGAGATTCAAAAATTCATTGGCAAGAACATTTTTCACACTCCAGATCTGATAGTCTTCCAGAGTAAGGTGACCCATCTGAAAGACAGCAAAAAAATCTCATGTTAAGAACACCCTTGTATTTTATAGCATTTGAATAATCTGGTTTATTAAGCTTATATTAGTCATGTTTCTGAAAGCAATAATTTACAGTAGCTGCTATATGTTCACCTAAAAGGCTAGCTAATATAAATTTAAAAGTGACAAAATTTACATTAAATACAAATGCCATCTGTAATTCTGTTCAAGCAGTCAGTGGTAACAAGGCAACTTACCATGGATAATCTTTCTCCAATAATACCTGGAAAATAACTTACAATATTTCTGCTTCAGGGCTTTATTATGGAAAATCACAAAAGGCCCTGGGTAGGCAAAATGGCACATTTACTTATTTTGAAACCAAAAAGCAGACTCTCTGGATTATGCTCTTTCATTTTAACAATCTCCTAAAACATCTGGCTATACTAACAGACTTCTTAGAAATTTAAAGGAAATTTTTATCAAGCATGACTATCTATATTATATTTCCTCAAAATTCAATTTAACATTACTTTTATAAATTGCGTGGAGCAACATTTTTGTCACGTCAATGTGTACCAAAAATCACATACACATATAGAGGCAAATACATATATATATTTTTTTGTCAGGTAAAAATATAACCAAATGTTTGTGACTTCATGTGTTCAACAATATCTAAGAATCCTAGATGAACAATGTTTTTAGCTTTTATTATTTAATGATATTTCTATACTTTCATTACATATCATATGATATGTAAGATTTTAAATCACCATGATTATAACTATCAGCTTTCCTGATACAATTTCTATTTAGGTTTGTCAATACTAATCTAAATGTTGGCTAAAAACAGAATTGCAGTATCTTCTTTATTGCTTTCCTTACTCCTCTACAATCCAGAAGGTAAACAAGTGTAAGATCATTCCTGTATGTTTGCTCAAATGCATTTAATAACAAAATTTCATATAAAGGTAATCCGACTGCATATGGTTTAACTAGGACATATAGATATAGATATTTAGTGAATTTCACAAACACAGTAAGAAATAGTGCCCATTTTCTTAAACAATTTTAGACAATCAAATCAATAAAGATATTCTAGCAATATTATTTACCCTCACTTTCTTTTATGCCTCAAATATATTGGAGGCAATCTTCAATATTAACAAGAAAAATATATTCACATCGTTTTTAAAATAGGAAAAAAATTGAGTTGCGGAATTGTTTAAGTGTATATATCAACTGTCTTACAACCAAACAACAGATATGTGAGGGATTTAATAGTTAAGAAAATCTTCCAAGTCCAGGTAGAGGAATAAGCTAAACAGAAAGGAAGAAAAAGGAAAATTCCTCAATTTTGTTTTTTTAAACAAGTTCATGTTCTAGAAGTAGACGGCAGGGAGAGGGGATAAGCAAACCACCACATTATGACTAACATGGAATCACATAATCTTTCTCTTTTTTTTTGAGACAGAGTCGCACCCTGTTGCCCCGGTTAGAGTGCGGTGGTGTCAGCTTAGCTCACAGCAACCTCAAACTCCTGGGCTCAGGCGATCCTTCTGCCTCAGCCTTCCGAGTAGCCAGGGCTACAGGCATGTGCCACCATGCCTGGCTAATTTTTTCTATGAATTTTTAGTTGGCCAATTAATTTCTTTCTATTTTTTAGTAGAGATGGGGTCTCGCTCTTGCTCAGGCTGGTTTCGAACTTCTGACCTTGAGCAATCCACCTGCCTCGGCCTCGCAGAGTGCCACATAATCTTTCTTATCACAATCACTTTTTTAAATTGTCCTGTTCACCTACAACAACAATGAAGTGTTCTGAATAGGCTATTTCTCCACTTCCCACCAAATACAGTACAGTACATCCTTGGCCGGGGCGCAGTGGCTCACGCCTGCAATCCTAGCACTCTGGAAGGCTGAGGTGGGAGGATCGCTCAAGGTCAGGAGTTTGAAACCAGTATGTCCTTGAATATCATTTTGTTCAAGGTCGTTTCAGTGTAATACTGATGAGAAAAAAAAACTGATTCCCAGCTGTGACCACTGTCTGTGTGGAGTTTGCACATTCTCCCCATCCCATGTTTGTATGGTTTTTCTCCATGTACCCTGGTTTCCTCCCACATCCCAAAGATACATGTCAGGTTATTCGAGTGTCTAAATCAACCCAGTACAGTGCAAGATCTGCTGCTACAAAGAGGAGCATCAACAGCAGCACCATGGCAACAGAAGAACCTCAAGGGCTATGTAGGATTTGCCAATCTCCCGATGCAAGTATCCAGAAAATCAGTGAAAAGAGGGTTTGAATTCACACTTATGGTAGTAGGTGAATCTGGATTGCGAAAGTCAACATTAATCAACTCATTATTCCTCACAGATTTGTATTTTTCAGAGTATCCGGGTCCTTCCCATAGAATAAAAAACACTGTACAGGTAGAACCACCCAAAATTTTAATCAAAAAAGGTGGTGTTCACTTGCTGCTCATAATAGCAGATACCCCAAGATTTGGAGATGCAGTGGATCACAGTAATCACTGGCAGCCTGTCATCACCTGTATTGATAGTAATTTGAAGACTACCTAAAGGCAGAATCTTGATTGAACAGATATCAGATGCCTGATAATAGGGTGCACTGTTGTTTATGCTTCATTGCTCCCTTCGAGATATGGACCTCAAGCACTGGATATTGAGTTTATGAAGCGTTTGAATGAAAAAATGAGAATCATCCCACTTATTGTCAAAGCAGACTGCTCACATCCAGAGTATGTTAATAGTTTAAAAAAACAGATAATGAAAGAAATGCAAGAACATAAATGATGCAAATTTCCAAAAACAAATGATGAAGAAGAAAATAAGCTTGTTAAAAAGATAAAGCCATTCTGGGCAAAATAGTGAGACCCTGTCTCTACAAAAAATTTTAAAAAAATAGCCAAGCATGGTGGCACGTGTCTCTAGTGCCAGGCTGAAGCAGGAGGATCCCTTGAGCCCAGGAGTTGGATGTTACAGTGAGCTACGTACGGCCACTGCACTTTAGCCTGTGGTGACAAAGAGAGACCCTATCTTAAAAAAAAAAAAAGAAAAAAAGAAAAAAAAGATAAAAGACTATTTACCTCTTGTTGTGGTAGGTATTAATAGTAATACTATCACTGAAGTTAATGACAAAAGGTCAGAGGAAGGCAGTATCTTTGGATGCTGCTAAAGTTGAAAATGGTGAAAACACTATGTGATTTCACAGCTCTAAGAAATATGTTGGTAAGAGCACACATGCAAAACTTAAAGAATGTTACTAATAATGTATACCATGAGAACTACAGAAGCAGAAAACTGGCAGCTGTGACTTATAATGGAGTTGATAACATTAAGAATAAAGGGTAACTTACTAAGAGCCCTCTGGTGTCTGAGATGAAGGTGAATAAAAAAGTTCAAAAACTGAAGGACTCCGGAGCTGAGCTCCAGTGGCACCATGAGCAACCAAAAAAGAATTTGGAAGCAAAGTGCAAAGAATCAGAGAAAAAACATCACCAGTTTGAGGATAATAAAGCAAACTGGGAAGCTTCACAATGTATTTTAAAATAACAGAATTCTTCAAGAACCTTGGAAAAGAACAAGAAGAAAAGGGAAGATCTTTTAAACGCTATTGATCACCAGCCACATATTAACTGCCAATATGCCAGCTTGGACATCAGTGTTTGTTGGATCCATTTGACCAATCTGCACCAGTTTTATCCATAATTATGGGTTTAACCGCCTGATAAAAATTAATTTTTTGTTATTGTTTTTGATGAAGATTAAGATGCCTTGAATTGTCTACGGTGTTGTGTACTTAGAAAGTAACAGCTTTAAGTACCTTGCTTATATTTCCCTTGCTTTTATTTTAATTAAACAGATATCTTCAATTTAATGCAAGAGAACAGTTTACTGTTTTACAATCATGGTCTGGAATTTGATTGCTCACGGGATATTCCAAAATAAAAGGACTCTGGAAGGTTTTCACTGAGGAAAACTGCCAAAATACGATGCAAACTGTGCTTCTCTGTGATGATTAAAATACAAAGGTTCCATTCAATGCAGCATATGCACTAATATAATTTAATCTAACACAGTTGACCCTATTTCTTGACACTTCCGTTGTTTAAAAATGCACACGAGGGGAGAAAAACCCCTGTAAGTTTACAGTGCACCTAGAGTGCTTTTTTATAACAACTTTTTTTGTTGTTTTTGTTTTGGATCCTTTAAATATATATTATTCCCATTTATTTTTGTCCCCTATAGTCAGAACCTCATTATTGCTTCATTTTTGTATCAACATTTAATTTAGATATTTCACATATATTGGTCTTTCTAAAATAGAATATTGATAGCATCTTTTATATAATATATAGGAACCAACAAGAAAATTTCCTTTAACTCCCTTTTAACACTTGATGGTAAGTAGGAGGGGAAAATGCATTTTTAGATCATTTCTAGGCAAAATTGTGAAGCTAACAACCAACTTCTTTTTACCAATATGCAGTCTCTTCATTTTACTAGAAATAGAAATTATGGCCTCTTAAAGAGAGGTCACCATTCTGCATTTAGCTGTATTCATACATTACATTTATGTATTTTTTGTTTGTATTGTAAAAAATTCACATAATTAACAATGTTGGGATTAAAAAAAATAAAAAATGAAAAAGTAATAAATTGTTCCAGTATTAGTGAGCGTGTGTGTGTGTGTGTGTGTGTGTGTGTGTGAGTGTATCCTGCAATGGGATGGCATCCTGTCTAGGGTTGGTTCCTGCCTTGTGCCGTGAGCTGCAAGGACAGGGTCTGGCCACCTGTGACCTCGAATCAGAATAAGCAGGTTGGAAAATGAATGAATACAAATAACTGTAAAATAAAAACTCACAGAGTATACAACAATCCTACAAATTCATGACAATTTAAATGATGTGGCAAGAAAGCACTTAGCAAGCCTGGTATATTCGTTATTGTTTTTGAACTGTGTGGTGGTAGGAGGTGCTCCTTACAATTCTCAGCTTGCAAACATTTATTCCTTGATTTAACTTACCACCACTATGTCCGCTGCCATCACTCACTGATTCACCAAAAATTGGGCAGATAATCATCTTACTTGTTTTTATTAATCTTGCTTAAATGTATGTATAGTTCACATTTATTTCAATGTTTAATATTAAAAGTATTTTGGGTCTTTTTTTTTTTCCTTTTATTTCAGATTCATGAGAGGCCAGAATGTTTTAATCTTTATTTAGAAGTTTGGTGATGCTTTTGTGACCAGAAATATGCCATAGGAATATTGTTTATATCAATTAGCCTACGGTAAAATTGGTCTCTAAGAACCTATTGACAACATTAGATGAGGACTTACTATACAACTTCTTGTACGGTAAGTCCTCTGTTGTCCTCTGTAGTCCTCTGTAGTCTGTTGTTCATACTACAATTCTACCAGAACTGTCCCTTACTTCCATAGTCATCCACCATTTGTATTCCTCTAGCCTTTGAAAATGACTTTTTGACAGTAACAATATGGTTTTGAAATAGACAGGAATAAATCAGCATACTCATGATGGAATACTATGCAGAGGCTGAAAAGACTAAGATTAATCCCCACATAAAGTTTTGTATTTAACATATGAAACATGCCTAATAAACACTTGTGAAATTTAGGAAAAAAACAAAAAAATTGTTGCAGAATGGCTTATACAGTATTATTTAATTTTTAAAATATAAAACACACATAATACATATAAATTTATCCTATGATTGATAATGGTCAGAATAGTATATATTCTCCTCCACTATCTATTGAGAATAATCAGAATTTAATTCTTAAAAACAAAAAACAAAAAAACCCCAGAGGATCTGCAAGCTCTGCCAAATCATATATCTTAGTCATAGGTAGGTAGCAAAGAGAAATATGTGTTATGTAACTTAATGGACATTCTGATAAATTTCAATTCATTATGGAGTTTTACAATAAACAGTCAAAGGACTAAAATTCTAAAACAGAAAAATGAAGAATGCCAAGAGAGGGAGAAGCTGTGTTGAACAGAAGCTACATTTCAAAATGCTACTTTTTACCTTTGAAGTAATAATTTAATTGTAAATGATTCTGCACTGATGACAAAATTAACAGCTAGTATAAATTCATTTTAATTTTATAGCAATTAACATTGAGAACAGACAGGGAAACCATAGTAAAATATGAAAATGCAATAATTTCTATTTATTTTGCTTTGTTGCTTGAAAATCCAAGCTATTAATATTTAAAAATAAAATAAATGCAGTTTTAAAAGTACAAATATAATTTGTCTATAATAATTTACATGGCATAAGGACTTTCTACTTTTTTTTTTTATTTTTAATTTTTTTGAGACAGAGTCTTGCTCTCTTGCCCGGGCTAGAGTGAGTGCCATGGCATCAGCCTAGCTCACAGCAACCCCAAACTCCTGGGCTTAAGCAATCCTTCTGCCTCAGCCTCCCAAATAGCTGTGTCTACAGGCATGTGCCACCATGCCCGGCTAATTTTTTTTATATATTTTTAGTTGGCCAATTAATTTCTTTCTATTTTTAGTAGAGACGGGGTCTCGCTCTTGCTCAGGCTGGTTTCGAACTCCTGACCTTGAGCAATCCACCCGCCTTGGCCTCCCAGAGTGCTAGGATTATAGGCCTGAGCCACCACGCCCGGCCAGGACTTTCTATATTAACAGAGAACAAAATATAAAATGCTTAAGATGATACAAATATATGATTTTTAAGATAATCTGATTCTTTATGTAATCAAACTAATAATCACAAATATTCAATAAACAATGTTCATGGTGAAAGTACACAGACATCAAAGGTATGTTAATATTATCCAAAAGGAAAGAAAAAGCATGAAAAGAAATAATAGATATTACTATACAGATTTGTTATATGGATAATGACAGTCAAAAGCCTATTTGCTATACTGACATTTGAACAATAATACTCACTATAAAATACATCGCATTATGCTTAAAAACTAGAATTGTAAATACATTTTATTTTCTCTAAATTTAATGGATGTTTTACTGATTACAGTTATGACTAGTGCTAAGCAAGATATAATTGAGTTTTCCCTCAAGCAAATTCATTAACTATATGACTTATTTGTAAATATCCTCGATGTAAAGGTGGCCTTGGCTTTCAAAATGGTGTCAACTAATCACGTTGTTCTGTTCTACTTAAATCTTTCAAAGTTTCTCCATAGTTTGGTACAGTTCAACTTTGTACCCAAGGCTCTTCATGATGTGGCTCCAATCTAGATCTACAGCCTCCAAATATGCACCTGTTGTTCCAGCCACATCAAAATATTTGCAGTTCCAGGACCATACAGGTTGTTTTACACAATAATGTCTTCTTTCCTACCACTTGTTGTTCCCTCTTTCAGAAATCACCTTTTAACCTTTTACTTCTGTTAACCACAATTAACTAATTATTCAAGTGTCATATCCTAGCAGAAACCTTCTTGATTCTCACAGTTCAATTTATATTATCCTTTTTCTATGCTTGCATAATACCCTTGGCTAACTTCTAACATAGCAATGGTCACACTTAATAATATAACTTTTATTTATCTTTACCTCGATTTGCAAACATCCCAAAGGCAACATCTACATCTTGATCCACTACAGTCTCGGTAAAATTCCAGCCTCTCCGAGACAGGGTCTTGCTCTGTCACCCAAACTAGAGTGGAGTTACTGTAACCTCAAGCTCCTGGGCTCAAGTGTTCCTCCCACTTCATTCTCCCAAATAGCTGGGACTACAGGCATGCTCCACCACACCAGGCCAATTTTTCCATTTTTTTGTAGAGATGGGGTTCTAGCTCCTCCTCAGGCTGGGTTCAAACTCTTGGCCTCAAGCAACACTCCTGCTTCGGCCTACCAGAATGCTAGGATTACAGGCATGAGCCACCTTGCCCAGCCTCAGTAAATATTTTTTAAATCAACAAATGAATTTGGTAACATGGAATAGAGTTAGTAATTAGAAAAAGAATAAGTAATATTGGTACACTGTAGTCACCAGTGAATATGGTTCACAGGTTTGGTTGAAAAATCCAAGTTCTATCCTAAACTGTTACTATTTCATTATCATGGCTATATTACAGGAAATCAAGGAGCTAAATGACCTTGTTTAATGTTCATAGCAGGGCCAGAAGTAGCAACTCCATCTTATATAAAAGTATCTATATAATTATAAAAGTCAGAAAAAAGTCATCAGAAATTATATTTCTACATAAGAAATTTTCCAACAGAAACTTTCCCAGGTTTCTGTTCTTATACATACTAAATAGAAGTAGATACCCTAGTTTTTGACAGAGAGAGGTGAAAGAAGGGGGAAGACTGTGTGAATTGCCAAATAAAGATCAAGCCCTGAAAAAGTCATTTCTATTATTTGTTTCTGTTGAGGATCATTTAACAGGGATATGATGGTTTCTTCTGGAATTATGATTAAAGAAAGAAGAAAACCCTGATGCTATTTATTTTTTTTCTAAACATCTAATTAATAACACCATTGTGGTCCAGATCCTACCAATCTGCTACTTGGTACATGTCAATGGTTTGAGTAGAAAGACTCAAAGACTCAAATGTGCCTCACATAGGTAAATTATTTTCAATTTCACAGGGACACAGAAACATCAAAGTAATGCAAGCTATAACAGTAAACCTACTGTGATAGCATTACTAATAAATGTTACCAAACTAAATAATACAGGATTTATTCTTTATAAAGTACATGTTTATTCTTGATTTTACACGCTTATTCTGACTGCTACCAAGAGGACTCAGGAGGGACACTTATCACAGCTTTTTTAAAAAGTTTTTTAAATAATATATGTACCACCCAGATTAAGCTTAAAAACATTTCTATCATCTCAGAAATCCTTATGGCCTTCCCAGTTAATTTACCCATCCCTGAAATCACTTCTATCACTATATGTTGGTTTTGCTTCTGTTCTTGAACTTCATACAGTCTGTATTCTTTTTTTGTTTGGCTTCTTTTGCTCAATATAAGGTTAGCCTTAACATAGCTTATTAAAATGGAAGAAATAAAGATTATAAACTATAGATGTCAAGGTCTGTGTCTACCTAATTCTTACAAAATGCCTAGTACAGGTTTATAATAAGTGTTTTCATATACTACATTATACTTCATAGAGTTGTTTAAAGGTGGTGTGGGCTATCTTTAGCAATAACCTGGAGCTATTTTAACCACAGGTCCAGATAAATACTTGGTAGGGATGATGCAGAAGAGATTCAAGCATGTATAACAAGCTACACATCCCAATTCAGAATACACGATATTTTTAGAAAAAGATAAATTAGTCCTAGCTTGACTCACCTTTGTGGTATCATGTGCATTCAATATGCCTTCTACAATGTCAGAGAGATCCGTATGTAATTCCTTTAAAAACAGCAACCCAAAGGAATAATTAGAAAAGAGTGGATACAATTTTTATTTTATTATTCAGTGGCTAAAGTTTACTGTGTTGGTCAAATATTTTTTTAAATACCATAAATAGATTCCCATATTCATTTTAAAAATTAAGATAATTTTCCTATTGTTTCATTCTTTCTTTTCATAAATTCAATTTATTAAGTTTTTTTAAAGCCACTCTCTTCCCAATTTTGCATCTTTAGTTATAAATATTGAATAGTATAATATAGCAACTAAAAGTAATAACAAATTCTTTTCTTCTTTTTTGTTTTAATCATTCATTCCATTTTCCTGTTGGAAGTATATACACAAGAAAACATACATAATAAGAACTTACAGGGATATCATCAGTACGGTTGTCCTTCCAGACCTCTAGAAGTGCAACCACCATGTCTCTCAGTTCAACCCTAGAAAGAACTCCATCACGGTCTACATCAAACACCTTGAAGCAAACTAAAGAAAAGAAACACTTATGAAGGAAAATTATTTTTATATTCTGAAGCATAATACATTTTACTAGAACTTTCCCTTCTATAATTACTTAGCTTCTCAAGCAAATATATGTATTCTGGAGCAGTTCTTACCTGAAGCAGACTATACTATGTCATTAGTCCTTGGAACGTGTAGGACTTCCTGCATATCATGAATCTATCACTCTACATCATTATCCAGGTTAGGGAGCCCTATCTTTCAGCCAAATCTAGAGTTAAATTCCTTACACACCAGAAAGAAAGGGCTAAGTCACCATACAATAATTATTATAATACCTTAAAGGTTTTGAGGAGGTATGCAAGTCCTTAAGTTAATTTCTAATATTCAAAACGGATCATTGCAATTGTTTCTTGTATGCTTAAAATATTCCATTTACATAGAAAATCATAATGCCGAGCTGATGTAAAGGTAGACTGCTTCCATTTTACCTCTCCAATGTACTTACTATATAGTACATTCAAATTGTTGTCATGAACAATTTCAACTCTTCAATGAAGTTCATATACAACATGCTAAGAATTATAAAATCAGCTCTTTGCCAGTTAACTCCGAATGAATCACTCTAGTTTAACTACCATTAGTTCAACAAAAGAAATTAAAAAAATAGAAAAGTTTTAAAGGCAATAAATAATCTCAGTTGAAAAGTAGTGATTTCAGCCTCCTTATTTAACATTAAATTTTAATGGAAACAAATAATCTATCAAAATGCCAGTTTGGAATAATGGTATATCAACAGAAAATTTAAAAAGAAATCTGAATTTTTAAGATTAAAAATTGTCTATTTCAAACACCCCTATTAATAGAATAATTATAGTATTAAATCAATTAGGGCATCATAGTACAATACTACTAAATAAAATAAAAATATCAAACACCACACCCAAATAGGCAACATTTGTGAAGATACAATTTAGGAAGACACAGAGATAATGACCTTAGTAAATACATATGAGTTAGGTACCAATTAAATGTTAACTGCAGCATGTTCTCAAACATGGTTAAGATTTAATAATGCAATATACTTATGCTTACAAATTAAGCTGTAATTTTAGCTAGGTTGGAAACACCATTTTAGTATTTAATAAAGTTGTGTTTTGGCCATAAATTCTATTTTGCCAATAAAATATTAATGTGTGCAAGGGACAGAAAATGAGTTATACTTCAAATTATGGAAAACACAAAATTCTCTACATAGACTACCAGAAAATATTTCCTAAGTGCTTGAAATCTTCAAATACATCATGGCTGATTTGATTCATTTATCATGAATTACAAATTCCTGAGGAAAATCAACCCCATTGTTAATAGCAAAGATCCCAAACTACTATTCCACAGTATAAAAGAATGGATGATTGATTCCTTAGACTGACCTCAGCAAAACCCCAACATGAGATTAATATTTGCCAACCTGACAGTTACAAAAATGCAAGACTTAATCCACAGATAATTTTACACAGACAAAAACTGATTTTATCTCTACATAGTTTGTAAATTTTGTGACAATGTTTAATACTTACATTTTTGCCTTTCAGCCAGGGGTCCCCTGCAACAAGCTGATAACCCACAGGATATCTCCTTAAAATCTATGTGATTGTCACGATTTTCATCAAAAGCATTAAACAACCCTGTGAAATAGAAAAAGACACCATAAATCACAACCAAGAAACTTCCTAATGTTAATATTGACACATTTATGAAAGGAAGAATGAGTCTTTCCCATAAACTGAAAGAATTAAAAAAAAAAAGTTTATCAATAGTTCCTAATGTCTCAGGAAGTATTTCTTTTCCCCTTGGTATAATTGTAACTGAAACTTATGATCCTAGCAGAAAATACATAACAATTCTTTAATGTTTGGTTATTATCTGTCTGTATTTAT
The DNA here is from genome assembly GCA_963574885.1 of Lepilemur ruficaudatus. Classification (NCBI taxonomy): domain Eukaryota; kingdom Metazoa; phylum Chordata; class Mammalia; order Primates; family Lepilemuridae; genus Lepilemur; species Lepilemur ruficaudatus. The sequence goes on along the minus strand of CAUYRT010008468.1, from coordinate 15,273 downwards.
CTTATATCAACTTTAACAGCTAAAAATGCCTCTATTTTTTACAGTTGATAAATAAAATTAAAAACCAAAGAAAAAGTCAGAAATTATAGCAATTATACTTACTTAAAAAGACAGAAGATACATCTGCCTGGCCAAAGGGTTTAAAAAAAAAAAAGAAGAAAAAGGAAGAGAGAAACTGAACTGCTTATTAAATGAATACTCAAAAATACACTGTGATAATATTAATGAGCTCCTACAAAGCTTTTTCATGAAGCAAAGGAAAATACACTATATTACAAGAAGAGAAATTCTCTACTATAGCATCTTTTTATTGCCTAATCTTTTATACATGAATATTTTAAATTTCAGAAATGAAAGGGAACATACAATCTAATCCTGTGGTTTTCAAACTTTTTGTAAAAAACAGAAATGGAATAATTTTATTTTCAAATGAAATATCAATCTCCAGTTCTAAATAGGTAAAAACATAACTGCACTGTTGAAGCAGGTGGAAACCCAGAGCCCTATTTGCTGTGGCTCCTGACAAATACTTCTGAAGTACCCTAGGAATCTGAAGAGTACAGATTGTATATTCTAAGAATCTAATTCAGTGCCCTTAGTTTAAAGATTAACCTAAATATTCAGATTCCAAAAATGATTTTTATGATGTCTCCACAATTATTCTTTGTGTTCATTTTCTTTTTAATAAAAAGTCATAGCAATAAGTTTAGAGCTAGAGGGGATCTCAGAGATGATCAAGTCTAGTAGTTTCTTAATTTTTCTGCATGAGGGGAGGGATACAGCAACGGAATCTTCTTATGTGAAAGGAAAAAAGTGGAGGCACCCCAGCTGAGGAAGCGGTGGGGTCATGCGTGGAAACATGGAGCTCTGTCCACCCAGTGGCCACCATACCACTCTCTGCACTAGCTGCTAATGGACCTTACTAGAGCACAATTTCATAACCAATGATTTAGTCAAAATCATTTTATACAGGAGGATATTTGGGTGCAGAGAGCTAAATTAATTTATGCAAGGTTACACAGGTAGGTAAGAAGTTTAAGACTACAATCTTAATTCCCATTAGTTTTTTTCTACTCCACTCCACTATATGCAAGAAAGTTGCAAACCTATAGGACAATGGTCCCCAACCTTTTTGGCATCAGGAACTGGTTTCATTGAAGACAATTTTTCCATGGACTGGCATGCGGTGGGGGGGATGACGGGGACACGGGGAGGAAGGGAAGTAGAGGAGCTTTGCAGCCTGGTCCCTAACAGGCCATGCCAGCCTGGGGGTTGTGAACAACAGCTACAGGAATATGGCATTTTAGACTTAAATGTGTTAGTTAAAAATGAGTGATGGAATGAGGTATTCTTACCAATGAACATTTGCAGAAAATGAAATGATTCCTACCTTCACTTAGAGATGGACGAATAGGTGGTGAAACCAATGGGCCAAATGTCTCTAAATCAAATCGTCCAGTCCGAGATTGAGCCTTCAGCAACCAATAGCGTTTCTCGAGATCAATGATGTCTGATTCCTCCACTGAGAGTAAAATCAAACAAGATTATAAAACCTCAGAATTCTCTTCTAGGCAGTTAGTTCATCCTGATAATATATCTTTCAAGGATATATTTCATTCACGATGATAGAACTTAGGGAAACAAGGAAAATAAAAAAATGAAAAGAAATGAAAAGAAAAAGAATGTATTTCAATTTCCCAATTAAATTGCTAAAAATAATCATGATCAAAGCCAAAACTCTGAAAGACAAATTTATTATACCTAAAGTGGCAGAAAAATTAAACCAAAATAAACAAAAAGCAAGAGGCTTTAAAATCAGAAAAAAGAAATCTATAATTTCCCAATAAGCAGGCTGCTTAAACCCAATGTCTGAAATAATATATGTACAGCCAAGCCATTTCTTTTGGGCTTCCCATATGACTTTTACTTGTATTCATTTTTTGTTAATTTTCAGTCTGTATCTTAGATTTAAAGTTTCTATGTACATCTTCTCTCCTGGCTAGACTATAAACATCATAACAGCAGGGCTTTCGTCTGATTCACCCTATCAATGACCGACTTACACGTATTCAACGCTTACTGAATAAATGTAAAAAATATATATGGTAAAGGACGTTACAAGGAAAAAGTCAATAAATGACGGGGAGGCTAAAGTAGCATTCAATATGTAATAGTAAAATCATAAAAGCATGAACATCTTTCTCTTGTCATTTATCAGACAGTATATCAAAAATCATAGATAAACTCCAACCATGGTTACATTTTATTTATGTTCACTTTTCCTCCAGGGAACTAGAGTAAAATTTAGAAAGCATATACAGGAATTTTATTCTCAACTAAACACAGCAACCAAAGTGATCCTATTATTAATAAAACATAAATCTGGGAATTTCAAATTCTGGCCATAATGGAATAACTAGCACCAGACTTGCCCTTCTGCCACAAATGACTAGAAAACTATATAAAATATATAAAAAAAACTGTTTCTAGAAATTAGAGAACAGGTAGTACAGGACTGTGATTCTTAAGAAAAGAAACAAATAACATGAGCTCTTTGATTGCCCTGGCTTTCTCCCTGCAGTTACTTCCCAGACCTTAGCAAGGCATGAGGATTCTAGTAGAGAGATTTCACTGAGTTAAAAAGAGAGGTTGGAGGTGAAGGTAGCTGAAATCTGTAGGACAGAGTACTAGAGAGGAAAATGTTATGCAAAGAAAAGAGCTCCAGAAGTCTGCACAGGTGTCTTATTGAGTTTTTGGCAGACTAACTAAGCTGTGTATACACAGAGTGAAACTCACTAAGGTTGGGACAAATGCTAGGGACTTGCAAGCTGAAAAAGTTCCCAGAGCTCATACAGGGCTCGGAGATGGCAGAGTTCTGACCAGCCAGAGTGGAGACACTTTGTTGAACACTGGTAAATTCATAGACTCCAGAGGGTCCTTACTTATTTAGTAGGGAAAAACTGCAGTAAAGCCCACTCCAGATTTGCCTCAATAAAGTTTAAAAGCAATCCTTGAAAATATCAAGCTGATCCACAAGTAACTTAATTGCCTATCAAAATAAAACACAACTTTCTTTCTTAAAGGAAGACAACAAAATTCAGATACTCAGTAATGTTACATTCACAATGTCTAGCATCCAAAGAAAACATGAAAGGAACAGAAAAATGTAACTCAACGCCAGGATAAATATTAGTCAATAGAAAAAGACTTAGAAATAACAGATGACAAAATTAGCAGACAAGGGTTTCAAATATCTATTATAAATAACCTCAAGAATTAAAGAAAAACATGAATATACTGAGGAATGAAATGGCAACTATAAAAAAGTATCAGCTGGAACTACTAAACATGAAGAACATAATATTTGAAATAAAAATTCACTGTAGTACATAGCAGATTAGAAACCAGAGAGGAAAGATCAGTGAACTTGAAAACTGGGCAACAGAAACTATCCACATAGAAGCATAAGGAGAAAAAAATTATTAGAACCTTAGTGACTTATAAGACAAATATCAAAACATACATGCAACTGGGGTCCCAGAAAGGGGTAGGCAGAAAATACTTGAAACAATGAAAACTGAAATTCCACAGACCCAGAAGAGTTCAATGAACCTCATAGTAAAAAACCAAAAACCACACCAATGCAAGTCATAATCGAATTGCTGATAATGAGAAAATCTTAAAAGCAGTAAGATAGGGGGAAAGAATATAATACATTACAAATAGAAGAACGAAGATAAGTACTGGTTTCTCTCCAGAAATAAAGAAGCCAGAAATGGTGTGTGTGGGGTTCGGGCAGAAATGGTGTGTGTGAAAGAAAAAACAAACTGTCAATCTCAAATTTCTTATCTTCTAAAAATATTCAAAAATAAAGCCAAAATAAAGACTTTTTTGACAAACAAAACTGAGAATTCATCAATAGCAGAACTGCACCAAAAGGAATATTAAGGACATTCTTCAGACTGAAGAAAATAGTACCAGACGGAAATCAGTATCTACACAAAGAATACTGAATGAAGAAAACAGGAAATGCCCTGTCCCCAACTTTCACAGAAGTTATCACATACTAATATAATTGATCTTACCAAATTTCAGGTGGGGGTTGGTTGCAGCTTTTATTGGTATGTTTACTCCTGATTCAAATGCTTTGAAGGTGAATTCAAATTTCTATTAAGGAAACCCCTGAAAATGCTAGTTTTTAAAACTAAGATAATACTAAACCAGGGGTCTGCAAACTACAGCCTGAAAGATGCAGACCTGTTTACCTAAATAAAGTTTTATTAGTGCTGGGCTCAACACCTGTAATCCTTGCACTCTGAGAGGCCAAGGCAGGACTATGTTTGAGGTCAGGAGTTCAAGACTAGCCTGAGCAAGAGCAAGACTCCATCTCTACAAAAAAATAGAAAAATTAGCTGGGCATGGTGCTCATGCCTGTAGTCCCAGTTACTCGGGAGGCTGAGGCAGGAAGATCACTGGAGCGCAGGAGTTTGAGGTTACAGTGAGCTATGATGACGCCAACTGCACTCTGGCCAGGGCGACTGAGCAAAACTCTGTCTCCAAAAAATAAAAACTTTTATTAGAAAACAGCCATGCAGTTTATAATACTTACATATTTTTTATGGCTGCTACTGTGTTACAATGGCAGAGTTAAGTAACTGCCACAGAGTTCAAATGCCCACATTCCTGAAATATTATATTTACTATCTGCCCTTTAAGAAAAAGTTTGACAATCCCTGTGTTAAACTTTGAAATTTCATGACTGCAAGACTTCAAAAGTATGAGATGTCACAAAACAACAAGACCTCAGAAAAATGGAGCCATGAGTCTGAGAGATTAGAGACTTCAAAATTGTGAGACCATGAAACTGCAAGATTTTGAGATCTCTTTTCCTTTAATAGACTTTATTATTTTACAGCAATTTTAGGATTACAGCAAAATCAAGCAAAAGTTACAGAAAATTCCCATAAGCCCCCACCCTCCCAAATATTTATTCTCTTCCATTATCAACACCCCCGATCAGAGTGGGACAGTTGGTATAATTGATAAACCTACACTGACATATCATTATGGCCCAAAGTCCACAGTTTTCATTAGGGCTCACTCTTGGTGGTGTACTTTCTACAGGTTTGGACAAATATATAGTGATATATATCTGCCATTGTAGTGTCACACCGAATTCTCTGTGTTCCACCTATACCTCCCTCCCTTCCTCCCTACTAACCCCTGACAACCACTGGTCTTTATAGTGTTACGAGATCTTTTTACTTTTCAGCCTGCTCTCAGTCTTATTAAAATATCTACATGAGAGCATTACTGGGTGGAGAGGATTATCTTTGCATTTGGGGTTCCTTTGGATTCATATCTCACAGAAGTTTCTCAAAAGTTTGGCTGGTTTCTCCTCACCCCAGTGAAAACTGTCCTCTGGGTAGGCTCACTCTTCTGCCGACCTTATTTTCAGTCTCAGCATCTAGCCTCAGATATGAAAGCATCCTACATCCCTTGATCACTTAGGAAGGCCTCGCTTCTCTGGAGTTTAGTTTTGTTTTGATTTTAACATGTCCTTGTATCTATACATCTTCAATTGCTTTAAAAATGAATATGATTATTTGGTTCAGTGGTAATTTTATGTTATTATAGAGGGAGTGAAGGTCTTTCGTGTCTTTCTACTTCCTAACATGAAGCAGAACCTTTAGAACCCACATCCCTCCAATTATTATTTAACATAATTATGGACATTCTCATTAATGCAATAAGACAAAAATAATCTCATAAACTTAAGGAATAAATGATTTTTATGAGGAAAATTTACAAGTAATATTAAAGATTTGAATAAATGAAGAGACATACCATGGCCCTAATAGAGTGGTTACAAAGACTGCACAGTGAGGATGGTTGACACATGCACAAAGACCTGAGGAAGCAAGGGGACAAATCATGGAGAGAAAACATTCTAGACAGAGGGAATAAGTACAGAGGCCTCAAGAAGAGAGCAAGCCTGGCAAGTTTAAGGAAGAGAAAGAAGATCAGTGTGGCTGAAGTTGAGTTAGTGATGAGGAAAGTAGTACCAGATAAAGTCAGAGAAAATCGGGTCAGTTTACATAGACCATTGTAAGGACTTTGTTTTTAAGTGAAATGGCTAACCATTGGAGGGTCTGATGCAAAGTACTGACATGATCTAATATACAGAATCACTCCCTCCCCCATGTCCTCCACCCTCTCCCAAAATGACTCTTGACTGCTGAGTTGAGAAGAGCCTGGTAGGCAGCCAGTCAAGGGTCTATTAAAGAGTTCTTTTAAACAATATACACAATTTGAAAGCATTAAGACTGCAACAGATTAAGAAGTACAAGACAGACAATTTATAAAAACATGAGGGGAAAGTTTAATTTCACTGGTAATAAAAAAATCAATTCAAAAGAAAAATGTAGAGAGAATCATGCTACTTCTCTGCTTCAAAATCTTTCAACACTCTTTCTCAAGATATCTGCATGGCTTCCTCCCACAACTCCTTCAGATCTTTACTCAAATGTCACATTCTCAGACCATCCAAACTGTACCCCATTCAGTGATACTCCGTCATTCTTCTTCCCTGCTTTACTCTGCTCCAATAATACTTATTAACTCTAATACAATTTACTTATTTGATTTGATTATTGGTTGGCTCCCTCAACATATGCTAGAAGGAAGGGATTTTGGTCTGTTTTGTTCACCGGTATAGTCTAAAGATTAGAATAATACCTGACATATTTTGATTACTCAATAAGTTTAATGAATAAGAATTATTTGTTGAGCTATACACACACACACATATACATATACAAACATACACATATACATATTCAAAATTCAAAATAATGCTAACTATGATAAAAGATAACAATTAGTATCAGACATGAACCTTGGCCTCTAACAGCTTTTACATTGCCTAGGAAGACAAGAACAATATTCTCTAAATTTCCAGGGCCTTCAAAGCATTCAAGGTCACTCTGTTTCTTTGCAGTTTTAATAAAAATTTCAGGGAAAAACTTTTTTCCCCATCAGCAAGATAACTAAGATATAGCCATAGCAATATGTGTATCTATATTGTATTCCTACAACAAATACTGTAGTGATGAAAAGTGTTGAATAAATGAAAACATATTTTCCATCATCTTACATAAAAGTTTAAGAGAAGTTATCTTCCTTTTGCTTGACCTTCAAGGGGCTCCCAGGACTTAAAGCTAATGTTTTTCTTTCTTTTCTACCTTACCCTATCCTGACACTCATGTATCTAAAACCTAAAGAGAGGTTTCTACTTACAAGGCCTAGGAGTGATTCTTTTGAAAGCAGAAATATAAAAATGAACAAAAAATCCTCTACTGGGAATGCAGACTTGTGCATACATTATCACACTTCAGTAGATGGAAGGACTGAGATCTTCAAAAAGACATTATCCTAATTTATTCTGGCATAGAAGGAAAGATCCCCGGGAAGGACCATAACTGCCACAGCAGAAAACAAAAATGGTCTTGACATACTCACTAATGATTAAGAGTAATTAAACAATGAAGTGACATGGTTATAAGGTAACATAATTTTAGTTAAAAAACTGAAATCAACCTTCATTATCTTTATTAGGCTTCTGTATTGTTAATTATTTATATCACCTTAACCTTGGAGAAGAGCAAGAGGATTAGCACCTGTTATTTTATTAGCCCTTAGTGAAATCACTAAACCAAACATCTTTTCTCCGCATTCTGGACCATGGATTCTCAACCTTGACACTACTGACATTTTTATAAGATAATTCTTTTTCGCAGGAGGCTGTCCAGTGTATTCACTGTAGAATGTCTGACAGCACCTGGCCTCTATCCAATAGATGCCAGTAAAGGCCCCCAAGTTGTGACAACCAAAAGTGTCTTCAGACACTGCCTAATGTCCTATGGGAGAAAAAAAATTGCCCCAGTAGAGAAGCACTGCCATAGATACATTTACAAATGCTTGGCAAGTGATCTGTAAAACAGCTTATTTTCATAAATACACTCATTTGCATTGAACAGATTGTTAAAAAATAAACACTGAAAAATATATCTTCCAAAACAACAAAAGCTCAAAAACTATTATATACTGAGTTCTATGTCAGCTTCATTCATCTTAAGCCAAATCACTATTCAAACTTAGATATAATTCTGACGATGAGAGCTATTATGACTGGATCTGTGGGCAGAAAAAACCAAAATTCTTCAGTAAACTGGTATCGGAAGTATTTTGTAGATTAAAAAATTAAGAAAAAATGTTTTTAATTAAGAAGGCAAAATGTTAACAAAAGGCAAATTGTGAACAATAAATATTTTTAGGCTTATACTATTTCATTTCTAACACACACAAATGTTTCTTATATCACAAGAGATCTTGGTAACTAACTGTAACTATATCATGAGCTTTTATGTGAGAAGTTTTAAACATGTTGCTCTGTATCATTCATCTGTTCAATTAAGAAAATAAGAATATAAATGTAACCTACATATTTGAAATGCTACTTTACTACTACAAATAGAAGAGAAACAAAACATGGGTAGTGGAAATTGAGTCATTTCCAAAGCCTCTGATACATATTCTTGTACTAATAAATTCTTTATGAATTATCTGTACTTATAAAAATAATTTTGTAACTGAATATCTAGAAAACGTAGAAAAGAAATTTGTATCACACCTAATGCTACTATCCTAAAACAACCATTAACATTATAGTTTTGATTTTGGCCAGTTTTTTTAAAAATTTGTGTTACTACTAATACTAGTTTAATTTTTAAATTTGCATTACTTGATGCTTTTATTACACTAGTAATACATTTTGTTGCATAAAAAACATTGAAAATGTAGGTAATCAAGAGAAAAAACAAAAAAGAAAACACACAATTGCATGTTTTCATATAATTGTAGTCATAGTAGTATTTATATTTAATTCAATGTCACCTGGGTTGTTTGGGAAGATTATTTCCAATATTTACTTTCATTATATGATTTCTCAAATTATACAAAATCTTAGTTCGCAGTTTAAAATTAAAAGGCTAAATTTCAGACTGTGCAATAAGATCATCAAAAAAGACTATAAAACAATAAAGATAAAATTTTCATACAGGAATAAACACTGTCATATAGTTTTTCCTTTAAAACCAAATAATATACTAGATTATAACCTGATGAGTCGACATTTGTAATGGTCCAGTTAATTTGGAATAGGAACTGATTTTTAAAATATATAGAACTTCTACTTAAGAATGTTGTTTTCATTTTTCAATACTGAAATAGCTACTTTAAATATTCAGATAACTGAATTTATTTAAAAGGAGAGAATATTTTAAAATTTTTTGCAAAAGGGAGATTACCAAAGGTGTCTGATATATAAATTGAGATTCCTAAATACGATGCCTGTCCATTCCATTTATGGATGTCAAAAAAAAAAAAAGAAAGAAAGAAAGAAAGAAAGAAAAAGAAAAGAAACCTCTTCCGGTACTCCAGAGAAGCATTAGCTTTCTCAAGTTCTAAACTTTCTTCCAAGTAGTAGATCGGCATATAAAAAATCTGACCCTGAAACAAAAGGAGGAAGACAGTAGCCTTGACAATAGAAACCATATTCTCATTTCTATACTTCTAGGTTTTGACAATCAAGGTGTTCAATAAGTACTTCTGATTAATTGGTATTTACATAATACAGTAAATTAGAACACAGAAAAATCACATAAATTAATTTTTTTAAACTTTGAAACCTATATTTATCAATCTCCTTAAAAATTACAATTTCTTTGCTGAAGTAGAAATGTAGAAAGATGAGTAGAACATATTTAGAAGAAAACAAATGACCAGATTGGTGGTCATGGTCACCAATGAAAACCATACTTTAATGCGGAGTTTTAAGCTTTTGTATCTGCTCATTTTCTGGATATGACTGCAAATTCCTTAATCAAACATTTGTCAAAAGCAAGCTAAAGTAAATTACTTACAAGATATTATTATTACCAAACATTTTACATGAACTGGCAGCTGAATTGCTGGGAAGAGGGAATTCAGCTAACTTTAATTTCACTTAAAGAAGTTAAAGGCAGTAATTTCAATAGTTAACTCTATTTGCAACTTGTAAATCAATACCAAAACTTACACTGAATTGGCTAAATAAGAATAAATTCATCACCCACCTAGAGGTATAATTTCTTCTGGGTCACAACAGCAGTATATGATATTCACAACATTCTAAATAGTTCTTGGCCTGCGCTTTGGGCAATCTTAAGTCTCACCTCACCAAAGGCTCTAGCTGCAAAAACAGCTCTTCAACACCAGAAGTAAATCCTCATCAAAAAAGCCAGGCACAATATTCAAGTAATTTCATATAGTAACACAGTTCTTTAACATTTTTGAGAAAACAATCTCCTCTCGTAAGCAATGACCTTCTGAGATCTACTTAAAATGGCTGTAAGCCTTACATCATTATTAACAGATAAGAGGATAATGAAGGAGACACACAGATTTACTAGGCAGTTTATGGTCTAAGAATCTCTGAAGTACTTTTTTCCCTACTGAAAGAAGGCTTTTTAACACTATAAACTAAAATATGGTAAGGGAATATTATATATTTTTTTTAATTAAGATAAATGCTAAAACAGAAACAATATAAATTTCTTAAGTTAGATATGAAAAGAGAAATGATCAAAATAAATTATACGGCCCTAAAATCACCAAATACATAACATTAATTACTTCAGAATCCAGACTGTACCATTCAAAGAAATACTGTGTTAGCAGGCTGAGTACATTATGATACATTTTTGGGAAATTCCAAAAACTCTTTCTTAATTTACTTGAAAATATATTTAAGAGAAAGAACAAGCACACATATTTTCTTCCAAATATAGCTAAATTCTGTAGAAGACTATGATCAACATTAAGGAAAATAACTCAATGCTATACTTAAGACAATTTCAAGCCTTCTATTACCTATGCCACTGTTGGTAAATAGATAATCATCCAACAATCTTGCCTGATCAAATAAAATTAATTATTGAAGAGAAATGAAAAGCAATCATTTGTAAATTCCTCAAGGGGGACAAAAATGAATTGGTAAAGTGACTCTGCAAGACAGTCTGAAGTGAGTCTGAAGAAGATGGCTCATCACAACCACAACTACCACATGACCAACCTCTTTTATCTGCAATTACAAGCTACTCATAAAGATTAAAGGATAAAATCACTATGTGTCAATAAACTGTCTTCAAACCCTAAAATGATAATCAGCATATACTTAGGGGCTCAAACATCCCAATTTTGCTACCTATTAGCCATTTGATCTTCAGAAAGTTTCTTTAACTTTTTAGAATGACTACAGAATGAACCTTATCAATGGCACAGGAATAAATGAGATGATGTACACAGAATATAGTGCCTCTTGTAGTAATTCTTCAAACTTGTATGTGGTAAAATTGGAATCTTTCACCAGGCAAAGTATTTTTGGGAAAAAAAGTACAGAAGCTGTAGTCAAAAACCATATCATACAATTATTATGTGTCAAGTAAAAATAAATAAAAATTTAAAAGCCACACAATATTCTGCAAACATTTAGCAAAAACATATTAGTGTCTGACATTGTACTAAAAACTACAGATATGACTGGGAACAAGACAACTACGTTTAGAGTCTAGTAGAAGTGAAAACTGGTCATTTTAATCTAGTGTGGAAAGTACAATGAAGAAACAGATACATAACCTGGGTGTAACTGGAAACCATTCTTCTAAGTGAAATATTACAAGAATGGAAAAACAAACACCACATGTATTCACCATTAAATTGGTACTAATCGATCAACACTTATGTGTACATATGGACATATTTAATAACATGCATCGGAAATCAAGCAGGTGAGGGGGGGAGGAGGGGTGGGTAAATTCATACCTAACAGGTATAATGCACACTATCTGGGTGATGGGCATACTTATATCTTTGACTCAAATGATACAAAAGCAATTTATGTAACCAAAACATTTGTACCCCCATAATATTCTGGAAGGAAAAAAAAAAAAGAAGGCGATGCAGAGTTTTCTGGGAGCATATACCTGAGTAGGTCCTGGAGGTTTTGATATCTAAGGAGGTATGAGAAGAGCATCTAAAGGTTGACCAGGGAAAGGAAAAGGAGTGTGGCAGAAGAATGATATTATAAGCAGAGGCAAAACGGGATATTTAAAAGTCCGAAGGCACAATAGATAGTAAGAAGACAGAAAAGGGAACAATAAGCTGTTATGTTTTAATTCAAAAACAAGAAGAAGGATAATATATTTCTGTCATGTATACCATGGACCTAAGATAAAAGGTAAAACACAGGAAAGAATTTTACTTTCTAATGACAAAGGGTGTTACAGATGACAGTTCAACCTAGAACCAGTAGGCCATTCAGTCACAATTTCAATGAGCCCTCAGACTCAGAAGAGAAGATGACTCACAGAGCAGCTAGGACTATTCATCTACTACAGCAGAGGATGGGACATACAGATTTAAAATTGTGAAAGGCTGATTTAACTAACCAATTAAAGCTAATTACATTTTGTGTGTCCCTCCAAACTCCACACTAAGTGTGCTATGGACAAAATGGACAGAGAAAGCGTTATACAAGAAAAAGCCAAAATGACTAGGGTTTGTCTTTAAAAGTACAATTATTTCTCAAAAAAAAAAAGAATGTAATAACACCTATACTAACTTATTTCAAACTTTTAATTACACAGAATGTTTATGCTGTCTATGCAGGCTTTCTGACTCTGAGCAGCATCATCATCAAGATGTTTGGTTCAGCATCATCACATACATCATACCTATCTATTTCCAGTACAAATAGTTTTAAAGATTAACTTGTCATTAAGAATCCTGTATATACTCAGCAAATAAAAAATTTTTTATGAAATCTAATCTTAGGTTTTTAAATAGCAAATTATGATAGAAAACACAACAATCCTGATCAAAAACTGGTTAAGATCTACCAAATCATAAAAACTTGAACTTTAGGCTAAAGTACTAATTCGGTTTCTTAATTTAAATAAAAGGTACAGTAACAATAGTTTGGAATTTGCAGTTCTGAAAAATGTACTTGCCATGACAAAATCTAAAATCTTATGTAAATCAAATAACTATTCTAACTCTATACTGAGCATAAATAGTTCCCCAGTTTCCTTTGTGATTTACATAAAACAAAATTTAACTAAATATGGCAGTGTGCTCAACTTACTATGACTTCAAATTTCACTTTATAATTGTGTGAAAAAGTAATTAAAGGCATCTGTACACTAACATAAATGTTATTTACAAGTGAAAAATTGTAATTCCTTTTTGTTTCCCAAATATCTTGGCTCATTACACAAATTTAAATGGAGTCGCTGATGCTTTAAAATAAATATTTTCTGTCTATTTATAAATCAGTTAATAACATTTCCTATTTTTTATCACAAGTTTCCACACTCCTGACACAATATTTGAAAAGTTCAATGTACCAAATACTAGTTGAATGGAAGAGCCTATAAGGATATCAATAGTGAATTAATTAACAGAAGCAGAGTGAGAATTTTTAGGTTATATAAATCATAGTCATCAGATTGTAAACCTGCTCAAATCAGAATTTCTACAAGAAATTTAGCAGTAATTCTGACTCTGTGATAATGCTTTCACAGTAAGGTCCACTCAGACAGTGGCTGCTTGCCTGACGCCAATAGCAATTCAGTTGTCTGTTGCACAAATGTATTGTTGGTTCTTTGTTTCTACAAATAAAAACAAACAAACTGGTGAGAAAAACAACTTCTTCCTACAGATCTGGGAAAATTAATTTTTGTACTGATCTACAGCCTTCTATCAGAAAACTGCTTGATGCCAAAACAATTACTCTCTGAAGACAGAGGAGTAAAAACCACTGAATTCATAAGTGTCCACTAGTAAAAGAGAATGCAAATTCATTATAAAACACATATGACGTAGATGGACCAGGCACTCACGGTTCATCTACATTGAAATCACCCTGGATGTCTGTAAAGTACAGAGTTCTAGGGCCCACCGAACTAAAATCTTTGCCGATAGAGCTAGTAACAACCTGCATTTTTAACACCTCTCCAAATAATTATAATGCTCAATAAAGAGGTAATTACTGATATAACATAGTAGACTTAAAGTTGACTTATTTTTTTATTTTTTATTTTTTTTTTGAGACAGAGTCTCACTCTGCTGCCCGGGCTAGAGTGAGTGCCGTGGTGTCAGCCTAGCTCACAGCAACCTGAAACTCCTGGGCTCAAGCAATCTCCTGCCTCAGCCTCCCGAGTAGCTGGGACTACAGGCATGCGCCACCATGCCTGGCTAATTTTTTCTATATATTTTTAGTTGGAGGCTGAGGCAGGAGGATTGCTTGAGCCCAGGAGCTTGAGGTTGCTGTGAGCCAGGCTGATGCCATGGCATCTCTAGCCCAGGCAAGACAGTAAGACTATGTCTCAAAAAAAAAAAAAGTTCATGGTATAGTCATGGAATATTGACCAATGCTCTATAGCTGAAGCAGAGAACACATGTGAGGAAAAATGGGCAGAGAAAACTAAGTCAGGAATAGGAAACTAAGAGACTTTACAGCCATGCTAAGGAGTTTAAACTTTGTTCTGTAAACAAAGGTTTCTGAACAGGAAAGTGAAGCAATCAGAAGAAATTTTTTTTCACATTAATTCTTGCAGCTAAGAAGAAATTTAACATAAACTAAAAATAAATAAATACACCTATAATCCTAGCACTTTGGGAGGCTAAGGCAGGAGGATCACTTCAGGGCAGGAGTTCGAGACCAGCCTGGGCAACATAGTGAGAACCTGTCTTCATAAAAACTACAAAAATTAGTCAGGTATGGTGGCATGAGCCTGCAGTCTCAGCTACTCAGGAGGCTGAGGAAGGAGAATCTCTTGAGCACAGGAGTTTGACGTTATAGTGAGCTATGATGACACCACTGCACTCTAGCCTGGACACCAAGCAAGACCCTGTGTAGCTATCTATCTATCTGTCTGTCTGTCTCTGTGTGTGCATGTGTGTGTGTGTGTGCGTGTGTGTGTGTGTATACATATAAAATTGTTCTTCATTCTTTCCTGTCATTAAGAGGCTGGCTGGGCGCGGTGGCTCACGCCTGTAATCCTAGCACTCTGGGAGGCCGAGGCAGGCGGATCGCTCAAGGTCAGGAGTTCGAAACCAGCCTGAGCAAGAGTGAGACCCCGTCTCTACTATAAATAGAAAGAAAGAAATTAA